>WNWK01001439.1:0-2500 GCA_009830355.1 Cherax destructor | reverse complement strand
CACTCCATCACTGTCTTGCCAGAAGGGTGCTTTACACTACAGTTATAAAACTGCAACATTAACACCCCTCCTTCAGAGTGCCGGCACTGTACTTCCCATCTCCAGAACTCAAGTCCGGCCTGCCGGTTTCCCTGAATCCCTTCATAAATGTTACTTTGCTCACACTCCAACAGCACGTCAAGTATTAAAACCATATGCCTCCATTCACTCCTATCAAATACGCTCACACATGCTTGCTGGAAGTCCAAGCCCCTCGCACACAAAACTTCCTTTACCCCTCCTCCAACCTTTCCTAGGCCGACCCCTACCCCGCCTTCCCTCCACTACAGATTTATACACTCTCGAAGTCACTCTGTCTCGTTCCATTCTCTCTACATGTCCAAACCATCTCAACAACCCCTCCTCAGCTCTCTGGACAATCGTTTTGGTAATCCCACCTCCTCCTAATTTCCAAACTCCGAATTCTCTGCATTATATTCACACCACACATTGACCTCAGACATGACATCTCCACTGCCTCCAGCCTTCTCCTCGTTGCAACATTCATCACCCATGCTTCACACCCATATAAGAGCGTTGGTATAACTATACTCTCATACATTCCCTCTTTACTTCCATGGACAAGGTTCTTTGTCTCCACAGACTCCGAAGTGCTCCACTCACCCTTTTCCCCTCATCATTCTATGATTCACCTCATCCTTCATAGACCCATCCGCCGACATGTCCACTCCCAAATATCTGAATACATTCACCTCCTCCATACTCTCTCCCCCCAATCTGATATCCAATCTTTCGTCACCTATTCTTTTTGTTATCCTCATCACCTTACTCTTTCCTATATTCACTTTCAATTTTCTTCTTTTACACACCATACCAAATTCATCCACCAACCTCTGCAGCTTCTCTTCAGAATCTCCCAAAAGCACAGTGTCATCAGCAAAAGCAACTGTGACAACTCCCTTTATATATATATATATATATATATATATATATATATATATATATATATATATATATATATATATATATATATAATATATATATATTATATATATATATATAGAAATTGCACAGGTTAGCAAAAATCGAAGAAGGCAACACAGTGGGAGCAATCAGAATAATTACAAGTGACGACACTGTAGCTCCCAAAGATGAGGCCACAGCTCAAGCACTAAGAGACAAGCATCCGACAAGGGACACCATAGCCATCAACAACAACCCTGAAGGAGACCCCATCACTGAACAATTAATTTTGCCAGAATCAGAAGTCTATAAGGCGATAGTGTCATTTCCAGCAGGATCTGCAGGAGGTTACACTGGAATTCGACCACAACACCTCAAAGAGATGGTAAATCCAGTACTCGGAGCATCTGCATCAATTCTTCTCACCGAATTAACAACTTTTGTCAACAACTGTCTGGCTGGGCGAATCCCAGAAGAAATTAAACCTTTCTTTTGGAGCCTCATTATGCGCTTTGAAGAAGAAGGATGGGGAATCAGACCCATTGCTGTTGGTAACACCCTTCGCCGCCTAGTTGCCAAAGCAGCAGTAAGAAACATTCGCCTAGAAGCTGCCAGTTTACTCCAGCCACACCAACTGGGCTTTGGGGTCTCTCAAGGCAGTGAAGCCGCAGCTCATGCGGCAAGGGCCTACATCAGGGACCTATCAGAAGACAAGGCCGTAGTCAAACTTGACTTTAGAAATGCCTTTAATATGGTGAAGAGAGATGTGGTCTTGCCAGCCGTTCGAGATCGGTTCCCCAGTCTCTTTCCCTTCATTTCAGCTGGCTACAGCAAACCCTCGACTCTTTTGTTTGGGGAACATGAAATTCCCTCATCTGAGGGTGTTCAGCAGGGTGATCCACTCGCTCCACTTCTCTTCTGTTTGGCAGTAAGAGAACTAACTTCCAGCCTATGCAGCGAGCTCAACATCTGGTACCTGGATGATGGCACTCTGGCAGGTACTGGGGAGTCCTTGTTAGAGGACCTACAACGGTGAAGACACAGAGAAGCCTTAGGACTCATCCTAATCCTCAAAGTGTGAAATTATCACAACAAATCAGGAAATAATCAATGCGGTGCAAACAATCCTCCCAGAAGTCACTACTATCACTCCATCCAACAGTACCCTCCTGGGAGCACCGCTGGGTCACCACGCCATCGACACTGTCCTCAAGGACAAAGTGAATGACCTGAAAAGAATGGAGGAGAGAATAAGTGATCTTGATGCCCATGATGCCCTGTATCTCCTCACAAGGTGTCTTACTATGCCAAGACTCACTTACTTCTTGAGGTGCGCACCTCTTTGACAACCCAACACTTGACGAGTATGACGCACACCTGAGATCAACCTTCAAGAAGGCACTGAATCTGTCACTAGAGGATCAGCAATGGAGCAGGCAACCCTCCCAGTGCGACTGGGAGGTATAGGGTGCAAAGCAAGGCAGGTAGCGTTACCTGCATTTCTGTCATCGTGTTTGGCCTCCTGTGGATTAGTCAA
>WNWK01001438.1:230000-282016 GCA_009830355.1 Cherax destructor | reverse complement strand
TACCTCACAGGAGGCAACAACGGGTCATGGTGCGCGATGAGGTATCACAGTGGGCGCCTGTGACGAGCGGCGTACCGCAGGGGTCACTCCTAGGACCAGTGTTATTCTTGGTATATGTAAATGACATGACGGATGGGATAGACTCAGAAGTGTCTCTGTTCGCAGATGATGTGAAATTAATGAGAATCACATCGGAAGAGGATCAAGCAGGACTTCAAACAGACCTGGACAAGCTTGACATCTGGTCTAGCAACTGGCTTCTCGAATTCAATCCCACCAAATGCAAAGTCATGAAGATCGGAGAAGGGCAAAGAAGACCGCTGACAGAGTACAGGCTAGGCGGACAAAGGCTACAAACCTCGGCAAAGGAGAAAGACCTTGGGGTGAGTATAACGCCAAGCACGTCTCCGGAGGCACACATCAACCAGATAACTGCGTCAGCATATGGGCGACTGGCAAACCTAAGATTAGCGTTCCGTTACCTTAACAAGGAATCGTTCAAGACACTGTACACCGTGTACGTCAGGCCCATACTAGAATATGCAGCACCAGTCTGGAACCCACACCTGGTCAAGCACGTAAAGAAACTAGAGAAAGTGCAAAGGTTTGCGACAAGGTTAGTTCCACAACTCAGGGGTCTGTATTATGAAGAAAGGTTGAGGGAAATAGGACTAACAACACTGGAGGAAAGAAGGGTCAGAGGAGACATGATAACGACATACAAAATACTGCGGGGAATCGACAAGGTAGACAGTGACAGGATGTTCCAGAGAGGGAACACAGAAACAAGGGGACACAACTGGAAGCTGAAGACTCAGATGAGTCAAAGGGATGTTAGGAAGCATTTCTTCAGCCACAGAGTAGTCCGGAAGTGGAATAGTCTAGAGAAAGATATAGTGGAAGCAGGATCCATACATAGTTTTAAGACGAGGTATGATAAAGCTCATGGAGCAGGGAGAGCAGAGACCCAGTAGCGGACAGCGAAGAGGCGGGGCCAGGAGCTGAGTCTCGACCCCTGCAACCACAATTAGGTGAGTACAATTAGGTGAGTACACACACACACACACACACACACACATATATATATATATTATTTTTTTATTAACACATCGGCCGATTCCCACCAAGGCAGGGTGGCCCGAAAAAGAAAAACTTTCATCATCATTCACTCCATCACTGTCTTCCCAGAGGGGTGCTTTACACTACAGTTATAAAACTGCAACATATATATATATATATATATATATATATATATATATATATATATATATATATATATATATATATATATATATATATATATTTACATATATATTCACTAACACACACATATAGGAGGGTACACAGACACTCACAAACACACACACATACACCCATATAAGACAGCACACACACATACACACGGGGCCAGGAGCTATGACTCGACCCCTGCAACCACAACTTGGTGAGTACTAGGTGAGTACACACACACACGCACATACTATCGACAAGTGCATTTAATAACCAGTAACTAACAAAGTGAGTGATATAGGGTAAGGAGAGCTGGTTGTGGAACATAGTACCGTATCTTGGATAGTATTCCCACGGTCTTTGAGACTTTCTTGGAAATTTGTTGTATATGCGTCTGAAATTTGAGGCCAGGTGTGAAGAGGCTGCTCGAGGGAAGAATCAAGGAGGGAGAAGTCTGAGGAAATGTTATGTGTTATAGTGTTTATAATGCACTTGCTCTTACACCAGGTATTAACACCAGGTTTTTACACCGGTTCTATAATAACGAAAATTTACACTAGCACACAGGAGAAGTCCTGCGGAAATAAATCACAACATTTGACCTTATTGGGTTATTCTAGAATAACTTACACAAATGTTGCTATGCAAGACAATTGCAAAAAAATAACTTGTAATGAGTAATGACATTATTATCTTCTCAGAGAAATTAAGTCATTTAATATTTAACCTTCCTGTGTTATTTAATACCTCTTGTGTAATGAGCATTCCCTTATATACTGAACAGTATCAGTAACGGTATAGGCCGAAAATAGTGTATCGGTATTGGCTAAAATTTTGGTATCATCCCATCCCAAAAAATTACATATTATTATTATTATTCTTACTACTACTACTACTACTACTACTACTGCTACTATTTTCACTATTATTATATATAATACTGAGCTTCTTTTTCTTAAAGAATAGTCTAAATAACATGAAGATCAATTCGTGCAGTATATTATGTAGCCAGACTGTCAACACCCAGGTACCTTATAGATACCAGAGTACTCCACAATCCACACTGGCCCATAACAACCCCATATGTTCCACCAGCCAACAACTCTCACAAAAGAGCAATTTTTACTAATAATTTATTGGCAAAAGACAGCATGCTCCTTGCGGCTTCATATTAATAATCTCAAGTGGCATAATGAAGCAATGATCAGGAAACTTATTGCTCATTAAAACTTCGTCGAGTATCAGTGTCTCCTTGGAGATCAGTATTGATTATACAGTGCATATTAAAAGCCACCACACACGAGCCACAAATGTACACACTCAATCCACTCTCACGTGTACACATACCACCCTCACGTGTACACGAACCACTCACTTGCACCGATACTCGTAGTTGCACACTCACACATAAACACACACTGCTAGGGGGCCACAGACTACAAACCTCACTCAAGGAAAAAGATCTTGGGGTGAGTATAACACCAGGCACATCTCCTGAGGCGCACATCAACCAAATAACTGCTGCAGCATATGGGCGCCTAGCAAACCTAAGAACAGCATTCCGACATCTAGCCAAGAACGTAAAGAAACTAGAGAAAGTGCAAAGGTTTGCAACAAGACTAGTCCCGGAGCTAAGGGGTATGTCCTACGAGAGGTTAAGGGAAATCGACCTGACGACACTGGAGGACAGGAGAGATAGGGGGACATGATAACGACATATAAAATACTGAGAGCAATTGACAAGGTTGACAGAGTCAGAATGTTCCAGAGATTGGACACAGCAGCAACAAGGGGACACAGTTGGAAGTTAAAGACTCAGATGAATCGCAGGGATGTTAGGAAGTATTTTTTCAGTCACAGAGTGGTAAGGAAGTGGAATAGTTTGGGAAGCGATGTAGTGGAGGCAGGATCCATTCATAGCTTTAAGAAGAGGTATGATAAAGCCCATGGCGCAGGGAGAGTGACCCAGTAGCGGCCAGTGAAGAGGAGGGGCCAGGAGCTATGAATCGACCCCTGCAACCACAACTAGGTGAGTACACACACACATGAATATACGCACCCATGTACATAAAGCCAGTGCACAACCTTAAGGATCCGAATTCGACTGCAGGCAGGAGCGATGTATTAACAAGTCACCTTACAACTACTGTCTCTGTTCACCTTCAGTAATTTAATTAATTAGAAGTTAGTACATTGTTGGAGCTGCATCTTGGGGAAGTAAGTAAAGATGATATTAATTAAGAAGTAACACCATGAGAATATCTCTTCCTCTGTAACTACAAACAATGACGGACACACACAAGGACATCGACGTAGTGACCTCACGTCACAGGTCACAGCTTAAAACAAGAAAGGCATTTCTTACCTATTTAGAGCTAAGAAAACAGAATATATGTGCCAGCTGAGTCTCAGAAAATATGAAGTAGAAATTATCAGAGAATATTCGGGAGAGAAAAAAACAATGCAGGGAAACAAAAGATAAAGTGGAGAAGTTAATGTACGAGTATGAACTGAGTTTGCTTTAATCTGTATATTAGAACTTAAAATATTTTTGACTGGTGGCGTATCCGAGCGATAATTAATTTATGTCTTCATTCATAAATCTACTTTTACATAGATACACAGAAAGTTCCGGCAATTAATTTCCTCAACCAATTACCATCGTCGTTACAAACTGCGCTAATTCATTCATGAAAATAAACTTTACTACTCTGTGTAATACGTCTGAATTGCTTGATATTATTTCTGCCCAGAGAGAGAGAGAGAGAGAGAGAGAGAGAGAGAGAGAGAGAGAGAGAGAGAGAGAGAGAGAGAGAGAGAGAGAGAGAGAGAGAGAGAGTGTAGAGGAACTTTTTTCCGCAACTGTACATGTACATACACTCAGAGATTGCTCTAATCCCTATCTTGACTGATGGTTAACAAGTTACGTGCAGCCTTAACGACCCTCATATAATCGAAAGGATTAAAACCCACCAACCAACCAACTTTCCACAACAACATAAATCAGTAAAACTTGTGAAGAGACGTATTTGTAGAAGCAACAGAGAGAAGACCGGAGCAAAAACCTTAAACAATGTAGAAAGTAATGCACTTAAAATATTAAAAAAAAAATCTTTCATAATTCAGCTGTAAATTAATGTAACAAAAACAGAGAATTAGTTTGTTAAAAACCTTCGGGAATTAATAAAAATCAGTAAATTCATAGCAGAAGCTAAGGCGCTAGCTTAATAATTAGAGATAGTAAAGAAGGCAATTGTATGTCACACAGTTATTCTTAGTTATCGATCACTGCAGCAACCATCGTCTGCGTCTCACTGTCCCCTTGTGTGTCACGTCTTCCTGACTGCTCATCAAGGCTGCATGCAAGTGTCTCTTCATGGAAGAGAAGGGAGAGACGTGCCTTGATGCCCCCTTACTTGGAACAAGCTAGATTACCTACCATTAAGAAACTAATAAGTCACAATAGAGTAGCAGGAATGATTCATTTTTAAATTATATATATATATATATATATATATATATATATATATATATATATATATATATATATATATATATATATATATATATATGTATATATATATATATATATATATATGTATATATATATATATATATATATATATATATATATATATATATATATATATATATATATATATATATTAATGCACTGAATTGTTCATAAGAACATATGAAAGAAGGAATACTGCTGCAAGCCTACTGGCCCATGCGAGGCAGTTCCAAGTCACCTCCCTGCTTGAACCAATGACCCACCTAGTCAGGTCAGATTAAATCCACTTAAGGAGCACGGCATCAGACCTATTAGCACAAGCTAGTCAGGTTCAACTCACACCCACCCACACCCACTCATGTGTTTATCTAACCTATTTTTAAAACTACACAACGTCTTAGCTTCTATGACGGTACTCGAGAGTTTGTTCCACTCATCCACAACTCTATTACCAAACCAGTGCTTTCCTATATCCTTCCTGAATCTGAATTTTTCCAACTTAAAACCATTGCTTCGAGTCCTGTTTTGGCTAGATATTTTTAGCATGCTATTTACATTCCCTTTATTTATTTCTGTTTTCCATTTATACAACTCAATCATATCCCCCCTAATTATACGCCTTTCTAGAGAGTGCTGATACAGGGCCCTCAGTCTATCCTCATGAAACTGTGTATGACAGCTTGGAGTGCTCAGTGCACGGAGGTTCACAGCTTGGAGTGCTCAGTGCAAGGAGGTTCACAGCTTGGAGTGCTCAGTGCACGGAGGTTCACAGCTTGGAGTGCTCAGTGCACGGAGGTTCAAAGTTTTAAGATCAAGATGTCAGAGATCAGAGGACAGGCAATAAATCCCACTTTATTCGGAAAAGTCTCGTGTATGTTTAAAGATAATTTAATGAAACTGTATGATAACCAAGGTAGGTTATCAAGTTTATGGTAATCGAAGCAGATTATCAGTGAATGATAACCGAGGAAAGTTATCATAGTGTATAATAACCGAGGGGAGCTATCACGGTGCATGGTAATCGAGGGAATTTTATGATAGCGTGTAGTAATCGAGGCAGGTTGCCACAGTTTTTTTCGGTATGCAGAGTATGGACCTCCGGGATATTTTTCTAGTATAATGATGTACACTAGCTACATTCCAGGGACTTACGGCGCTCCCAATTTACACAATTTACACAAGCAGTGAATGTTTTCTATTCACTTTCCATTTGCGCGATTTCGCAGCCCTTTGAAGATGCTGTTGCAGCGGTCATGATTGTGACACTCTTGTGATTCTTGACTGTAAGATCCTCTCACATCATTTCTAGGTTCTTCACATCCTCTTCTGATACGACGAGTGTTTTGTCTTACATACGCCAGTCCAGTTTTTAGTCTTCAGTTTTATTACAGCGGAGAAACTAGCTTGTCCTAGGTGATTATATATTGTTTTCTTTGTCTCATTGGAAGATCTGGTTAATATCGGCTTATGGATTTGCTGAGTCCTCAATGGATGCCTCATACACTTTCTTGTATCGCTTTGCACAAAAGAATAGTGAACGTAAGACATATTAAAGAACGAGTTTTTATTAGGAGTTTTGTTCTGTGCAGAGCTTTATGAAGGATAACAGAAAATACAGTATATATATATATATATATATATATATATATATATATATATATATATATATATATATATATATATATATGTGTGTGTGTGTGTGTGTGTGTGTACTCACCTAGTTGGTTGTGGTTGTTGCGGGGGTTGAGTCATAGCTCCTGGCCCCGCCTCTTCACTGGCCGCTACTGGGTCACTTTTCCTGCACCATGAGCTTTATCATACTTCTTCTTGAAGCTATGTATGGAGCCTGCCTCCACTACATCGCTTCCCAAGCTATTCCACTTCCTGACAACTCTGTGACTGAAGAAATACTTCCTAACATCCCTGTGATTCATCTGAGTCTTCAACTTCCAACTGTGTCCCCTTGTTGCTGTGTCCCATCTCTGGAACATTCTGTCTGGAACATCCATGTGTGTGTGTGTGTGTGTATGTTGTGCCGAATAGGTAAAACTTGCGATTTTGGCTTAAATAGGCAAGCGAAAATTTGTGTATGCAATAATCTCGCGAAAATCATTCTGAACCTAACGAAAAAAATATATTTCGTTGTGTTTGTTTATTATTAAATTATTGTAAACTTTCTAAAATATATTTAAGTAGTTGGATTAGGCTAAATTAAATTGCGCTTGTTATAATAAGGTTAGGTAAGTTTTCTAAAGCTCTTTTGGTACAAAATTATTAATTTTTACATTAACATAAATGAAAGAAATAATATCTTTAAACGTAAAAGAGAAAATTTTAGAAAGGATTTAATTTTAAATGAGTTCTTGCTAATTGAGTAATTTTAAATATTCAGCACAACATCTCTCTCTCTCTCTCTCTCTCTCTCTATATATATATATATATATATATATATATATATATATATATATATATATATATATATATATATGTTGTATATATGTGTGTATAAAACAAACTGCAATGGCCGGGAATCGAACCCCTCGATATTTTAGCACACCACTCTAGTAATCCGCCAAAATTCCTAGACACCCTACATTATTACCTGCCTCTCAGGCAGAGAAAGTAATTTCTAGGCCAAATGACAGCAATCCTAAAGGAAGATTTATGCATATTATGGGGTAAGGGTGAGTGCTAAATCCGTAAGAGTCATTCAGTGCCTTGGCGAAATGATAGCAACCAGATCTGACCCAGGCAAAGATACGTTTGCTCAAATTCTTTGGATCAAGAGCTCTTTACCTTCGTTAAGTTTTCCCTTCCTTGAAAGGTCCACAATGATAAGTGAAGGAAAGCACTCTGTGTATACCACAGCACTGTGAATACCACAGCACTCTGTGTATACCACAGCACTGTGAATACCACAGCACTGTGTGAATACCACAGCACTCTGTGTATACCACAGCACTCTGTGTATACCACAGCACTGTGAATACTACAGCACTCTGTGTATACCACAGCACTGTGAATACCACAGCACTCTGTGTATACCACAGCACTGTGAATACCACAGCACTGTGTGAATACCACAGCACTCTGTGTATACCACAGCACTCTGTGTATACCACAGCACTGTGAATACTACAGCACTCTGTGTATACCACAGCACTGTGAATACCACAGCACTCTGTGTATACCACAGCACTGTGAATACCACAGCACTCTGTGTATACCACAGCACTGTGAATACCACAGCACTGTGTGAATACCACAGCACTGTGTGAATACCACAGCACTCTGTGTATACCACAGCACTCTGTGTATACCACAGCACTCTGTGAATACCACAGCACTCTGTGAATACCACAGCACTGTGTGAATACCACAGCACTCTGGGAATACCACAGCACTGTGAATACCACAGCACTCTGTGTATACCACAGCACTCTGTGAATACCACAGCACTGTGTGAATACCACAGCACTCTGGGAATACCACAGCACTGTGAATACCACAGCACTCTGTGTATACCACAGCCCTGTGAATACCACAGCACTGTGTGAATACCACAGCACTCTGTGTATACCACAGCACTCTGTGTATACCACAGCACTGTGAATACCACAGCACTCTGTGTATACCACAGCACTGTGTGAATACCACAGCACTCTGTGAATACCACAGCACTCTGTGTATACCACAGCACTCTGTGAATACCACAGCTCTGTGAATACCACAGCACTCTGTGTATACCACAGCACTGTGAATATCACAGCACTGTGTGAATACCACAGCACTCTGTGAATACCACAGCACTCTGTGTATACTGCAGCACTCTGTGAATACCACAGCACTGTGAATACCACAGCACTCTGTGTATACCACAACACTGTGAATACCACAGCCCTGTGCGAATACCACAGCACTCTGTGAATACCACAGCACTCTGTGTATACCACAGCACTCTGTGAATACCACAGCACTCTGAATACCACAACACTCTGTGTATACCACAGCACTCTGTGTATACCACAGCACTGTGTGAATACCACAGCACTCTGTGAATATCACAGCACTCTGTGTATACCACAGCACTGTGTGAATACCACGGCACTGTAATACAACAGCACTCCGTGTATATCACAGCACTCTATGAATACCACAGCACTCTGTGTATACCACAGCACTGTGAATACCACAGCACTGTGAATACCACAGCACTCTGTGAATACCACAGCACTCTGTGAATACCACAGCACTCCGTGAATGCCACAGCACTCCGTGAATACCACAGCACTCTGTGAATACTAAAGCACTCTATGAATACCACAGCACTATGTGAATACCACAGCACTGTGTAAATACCACAGCACTGTGTGAATACCACAGCACTGTGTGAATACCACAGCACTGTGTGAATACCACAGCACTGTGTGAATACCACAGCACTGTGTGAATACCACAGCACTGTGTGAATACCACAGCACTGTGTGAATACCACAGCACTGTGTGAATACCACAGCACTGTGTGAATACCACAGCACTCTGTGAATTCCACAGCACTGTGAAAACCACAGCACTATGTGAATACCACAGCACTCTGTGAATACCACACAACTCCGTGAATACCACAGCATTCTGTGAATACCACAGCACTCTGTGAATACCACAGCACTCTGTGAATACCACAGCACTCTGTGAATACCACAGCACTCCGTGTATACCACAGCACTCTGTGAATACCACAGCACTGTGGATACCACAGCACTCTGTGAATACCACAGCACTGTGAGAATACCACAGCACTCTGTGAATACCACAGCACTGTGGATACCACAGCACTCTGTGAATACCACAGCACTGTGAGAATACCACAGCACTCTGTGAATACCACAGCACTGTGGATACCACAGCACTCTGTGAATACCACAGCACTGTGAGAATACCACAGCACTCTGTGAATACCACAGCACTGTGGATACCACAGCACTCTGTGAATACCACAGCACTGTGAGAATACCACAGCACTCTGTGAATTCCACAGCACTTCGTGTATAACACAGCACTCCATGAATACCACAGCACTCCGTGTATAACATAAGAACATAAGAACATAAGAAAGAAGGAACACTGCAGCAGGCCTACTGGCCCATGCGAGGCAGGTCCAAATCTCCAACGGCTTAAGCCCCGACCCAGCCAGGTCAGGTTACATTCACTTAAGGAGGGAACACTGCAGCTGACCTAGCACAGGCTAGTCAGGACCAACTCACACCCAACCGCACCCACTCATATAATTGTCTAGTTGACCACCTGGTCAGCCGACCACCTGGTCAGGTCACTTCCACTTAAGGAATTAGTACAGCTACTGACCTGGTAATACAAGCTAGTCAGGTCCAAATTCACACCCATCCACACCCACCCATGTATTTATCTAACCTATTTTTAAAACTACACAACGTCTTAGCATCTATGACGGTACTCGGGAGTTTGTTCCACTCATCCACAACTCTATTACCAAACCAGTGCTTTCCTATATCCTTCCTGAATCTGAACTTTTCCAACTTGAAACCATTGCTGCGAGTCCTGTCTTGGCTGGATATTTTCAGCACGCTATTTACATCCCCTTTATTTATTCCTGTTTTCCATTTATACACCTCAGTCATATCCCCCCTAATTCTACGCCTTTCTAGAGAGTGCAGATTCAGGGCCCTCAGTCTATCCTCATAGGGAAGATTTCTGATACATGGGATCAACTTTGTCATCCTCCTTTGTACGTTTTCCAGTGCATTTATATCCATTCTGTAATACGGTGACCAGAACTGTGCAGCATAATCTAAATGAGGCCTAACCAAAGATATATAGAGTTGTAGAACAACCTGAGGACTTCTATTATTTATACTTCTTGATATGAAGCCAAGGATTCTGTTAGCTTTATTGCGAACACTTATGCACTGTTGTCTTGGCTTCAGATTACTACTAACCAGAACTCCTAAATCCTTCTCGCTATCACAAGTAATAAGATCTACATTATTCAGCTTATATGTGGCATGGTTATTGTCCTGCCCAACATTTAGAACTTTGCATTTGTTTACATTAAACTGCATCTGCCACTTCTCCGACCACTGCATCAGTCTATTCAAATCATCCTGGAGTGCTCTAATGTCCTCATTTGAATGAATTGGACGACCTATTTTGCTGTAGAATTCACACAGCACTCTGTGAATTCTACAGCACTCTGTGAATTCTACAGCACTCTGTGAATTCCACAGCACTCCGTGTATAACACGGCACTTCGTATATACCACAGCACCTGTATACCACAGCACTCATTGTATACCACAGCACTCCGTGTATAACACAGCACTTCGTGTATACCACAGCACTTGTATACTACAGCACTCATTGTATACCACAGCACTCTGTGAACGCTCCAAACCATCATTTAAAACACTTGCAAAGTTAAAAATATACTAACCTCCATAAACGCAACAAAAACAGGTAAATTAATACAAACACAAACACTAGATCAACTCTTGATGTTAAGGGTTGCAAGTAATTTAACATGGACAAGATATCTCTAACTATGTATTCATCCAAGTTTTGGTGTCAGTGTGACCTTCGTGGGATCAGACTGTGACCTTCGTGGGGGTCAGACTGTGTGGCCTTCGTGGGGGTTAGACTGTGTGACCTTCGTGGGGGTCAGACTGTATGACCTTCCTGAGGGTAATATCGTAACTGCTGTGCTCAAACGCACCATTAATATTTGCCACAGCATTAGAAACGGTATTGCCAATAACAGCATCAGTATCTGCAATAACAGTAACAGCGACATCAGCAGCAGAAGCACCAGCATTACCAGCAACAGACAGAGCAGCTGCTACAGTTGCAGCAGCAGTCACAAAAGCAACAGCGGCAGTAAATGCAACAGTAGTTGCAGTAAAACCAGAAGTAGCAATAAAAGCAGCGGATATTGCAGCAACAGCAGCATCAACAGAAGTAGAAGGAACACTAGCAGCATCCATATCAACAACAGCAGCAGTAGCAGAGGCAAAAAGCCCCATCAGCAATAGTAACAGAAGCAGCAGCAGCAGCAGCAGAAGCCTCAGCCCCAACAACAAGATCGGTGTTATCGGTAACAACACCAGCACAACGACAGTACCATCACACCAGCACAACGACAGTATCATCACACCAGCACAACGACAGTATCATCACACCAGCACAACGACAGTATCATCACACCAGCACAACGACAGTATCATCACACCAGCACAACGACAGTATAGTACATCACACCAGCACAACGACGTACATCCACCAGCACAACGACAGTACATCACACCAGCACGACAGACATCACCAGCACAACGACGTACACACACACAGCACAACGACAGTATCATCACACCACACAACGACAGTATCATCACACCAGCACAACGACATATCATCACACCAGCACAACGACAGTATCATCACACCAGCACAACGACGTACCATCACACCAGCACAACGACAGTACATCACACCAGCACAACGACAGTATCATCACACAGCACAACGACAGTCACACACCAGCACAACGAAGTATCATCACACCAGCACAACGACATACATCAACCACACAACGACAGTACATCACACCAGCACAACGACAGTATCATCACCAACAGAAGTACATCACACCAGCACACAGACACACACCAGCACACAAACACACAACGACAGTACATCACACAGCACAACGACAGTATCATCACACCAGCACAACGACAGTATCATACACAGCACAACGACAGTACATCACACCAGCACAACGACAACATCACACCAGCACAACGACAGTATCATCACACACACAACGACAGTATCATCACACCAGCACAACGAGTATCATCACACCAGCACAACGACAGTACCATCACACCAGCACAACGACAGTAATCACACCAGCACAACGACAGTATCATCACACCAGTACAACGACAGTATCATCACACCAGCACAACGACAGTATCATCACACAGCACAACGACAGTATCATCACACCAGCACAACGACAGTATCATCACACCAGCACAACGACATACACAGCACAACACAAGTATCACACCAGCACAACGACAGTATCATCACACCAGCACAACGACAGTATCATCACACCAGCACAACGACAGTACATCACACAGCACAACGACAGTATCATCACACCAGCACAACGACAGTATCATCACACCAGCACAACGACAGTACATCACACCAGCACAACGACAGTATCATCACACCAGCACAACGACAGTATCATCACACCAGCACAACGACAGTATCATCACACCAGCACAACGACAGATCATCACACCAGCACAACGACAGTACCATCACACCAGCACAACGACAGTATCATCACACCAGCACAACGACAGTATCATCACACAGCACAACGACAGTATCATCACACCAGCACAACGACAGTATCATCACACAGCACAACGACAGTATCATCACACAGCACAACGACAGTATCATCACACAGCACAACGACAGTATCATCACACAGCACAACGACAGTATCATCACACCAGCACAACGACAGTCACACCAGCACAACGACAGTATCATCACACCAGCACAACGACAGTATCATCTCACCAGCACAACGACAGTATCATCACACCAGCACAACGACAGTCATCACACCAGCACAACGAAAGTATCATCTCACCAGCACAACGACAGTATCATCACACCAGCACAACGACAGTACCATCACACCAGCACAACGACAGTACCATCACACCACACAACGACAGTATCATCACACCAGCACAACGACGTATCATCACACCAGCACAACGACAGTATCATCACACCAGCACAACGACGGTATCATCACACCAGCACAACGACAGTATCATCACACACCAGCACAACGACAGTACATCACCAGCACAACGACAGTATATCACACACAGCAACTACGAACAGTATCATCACACCAGCACAACGACGTATCATCACCAGCACAACGACAGTATCATCACCAGCACAACGACGTATCATCACACAGCACAACGACAGTATCATCACACAGCACAACGACAGTATCATCACACCAGCACAACGACAGTATCATCACACAGCACAACGACAGTATCATCACACACAACGACAGTATCACCCACAGCACAACGACAGTATCATCACACAGCACAACGACAGTATCATCACACCAGCACAACGACAGTATCATCACACAGCACAACGACAGTATCATCCACAGCACAACGACGTATCATCCCAGCACAACGACAGTACATCAACCAGCACAACGAAGTATCATCCACCAGCACAACGACAGTATCATCACACCAGCACAACGACGTACATCCACCAGCACAACGACGTACATCACACCAGCACAACGACAGTACCATCACACCAGCACAACGAAGTACTCACCAGCACAACGACAGTACATCACACCAGCACAACGACAGTACCATCACACCAGCACAACGACAGTACCATCACACCAGCACAACGACAGTACATCACACCAGCACAACGACAGTACCATCACACCAGCACAACGACAGTACATCACACCAGCACAACGACAGTACATCACACCAGCACAACGACAGTACCATCACACCAGCACAACGACAGTATCATCACACCAGCACAACGACAGTACCATCACACCAGCACAACGACAGATCATCACACACACACAACGACAGTATCACACACCAGCAAACGACAGTATCATCACACCAGCACAACGACAGTATCATCACACCAGCACAACGACAGTATCATCACACCAGCACAACAGACAGACATCACACAACGCACAACACAGCATCACGATCACACACACACACGACAGTATCATCACACCAGCACAACGACAGTATCATCACACACACAACGACATATCATCACACCAGCACAACGACAGTATCATCACAGCAGCACAACGACAGTATCATCACACAGCACAACGACAGTACATCACCAGCACAACGACAGTATCATCACACCAGCACAACGACAGTATCATCACCAGCACAACGACAGTATCATCACACCAGCACAAGACAGTACATCACACCAGCACAACGACAGTATCATCACCCAGCACAACGACGATCATCACACCACACAACACAGTACATCACACCAGCACAACGACAGTAATCACACCAGCACAACGACAGTATCATCACACCAGCACACACAGTACCATCACACCAGCACAACACAGTACATCACACCAGCACAACGACAGTACCATCACACCAGCACAACGACAGTATCATCACACCAGCACAACGACAGTACCATCACACCAGCACAACGACAGTATCATCACACAAGCACAACGACAGTATCATCACACCAGCACAACGACAGTATCATCACACCAGCACAACGACAGTATCATCACACCAGCACAACGACAGTATCATCACACCAGCACAACGACAGTATCATCACACCAGCACAACGACAGTATCATCACACCAGCACAACGACAGTATCATCACACCAGCACAACGACAGTATCATCTCACCAGCACAACGACAGTATCATCACACCAGCACAACGACAGTACCATCACACCAGCACAACGAAAGTATCATCTCACCAGCACAACGACAGTATCATCACACCAGCACAACGACAGTACCATCACACCAGCACAACGACAGTACATCCACCAGCACAACGACAGTATCATCACACCAGCACAACGACAGTACCATCACACCAGCACAACGACAGTACCATCACACCAGCACAACGACAGTACCATCACACCAGCACAACGACAGTACCATCACACCAGCACAACGACAGTATCATCACACAAGCACAACGACAGTATCATCACACCAGCACAACGACAGTATCATCACACCAGCACAACGACAGTATCATCACACCAGCACAACGACAGTACACACACCAGCACAACGACAGTATCATCACACCAGCACAACGACAGTACCATCACACCAGCACAACGACAGTATCATCACACCAGCACAACGACAGTATCATCACACCAGCACAACGACAGTACCATCACACCAGCACAACGACAGTATCATCACACCAGCACAACGACAGTATCATCACACCAGCACAACGACAGTACCATCACACCAGCACAACGACAGTATCATCACACCAGCACAACGACAGTATCATCACAGCAGCACAACGACAGTATCATCACAGCAGCACAACGACAGTATCATCACACCAGCACAACGACAGTATCATCACACCAGCACAACGACAGTACCATCACACCAGCACAACGACAGTATCATCACACCAATACAACGACAGTATCATCACACCAGCACAACGACAGTACCATCACACCAGCACAACGACAGTATCATCACACCAGCACAACGACAGTATCATCACACCAGCACAACGACAGTATCATCACACCAGCACAACGACAGTATCATCACACCAGCAGCATTGACTACTAAGTCAATTAAAAAGTTTTCACTTTCAAGTCCGAAATTTAATTAGAAAATTTACAGGTGAAAAAACTGATTAATGAGTCTTCAAATTTCTTTTCATTTACATGAAACTGAATAACTGGAGGTAACTCAGACGGGAGGTCAGGGTCAGTCAGACAAGGTCACTCAGCCGTGTTATTAGAATTATTTACACTGTGCCTAATTAACCGAATAGGTCGAACTCCCATAAAAATTGAACTTTTCTATCAATATTTTTTTACAGATTGATAGTCATATTTTTTCATCGGCAGTGATATAAATAAAGTTTAATTTTTTGACAATAGTACCTAACTTAGAAACCTCACCTAGCCTAACCTAATGTAATTTTCTAAGCTAAGTTCTAGTAAAAATATCATAGATCAGTTTAAATTTATATAACATTGCTTAAAATATATGACATATTTTTTTTTCACTACGTTCAGATTAATTTTTCTCAGATTTATGACATTTTTTTTGTTCGCTGCTTTTTCGAGAGACTCCCTCCTTCCCTCCCTCCTTCCCTCCCTCCCTCCCTCCCTCCCTCTCTCCCTCCCTCCCTCCCTCCCTCCCTCTCTAGTTTCCTCCCTTTCTCTCTCTCTCCCTTTCTCTCTCTCTCTCTCTCTCATGTAGCTATCATTGGGATAGCTAACAAAGCCTCTACTGATTAGCTTCAGTTTTCAGCACCGGTGTATTGATGCTATTTCGACAAATTTTGTTTTTAACGTGGTGTATTTTTTTGTGAAATAACTTATGAGTGACTTTTTAAGCAGTTACACTCTAGCAGCTGATTTATTTACGAGAACGACGATTTCCAGATAGGCGACGCTATTCAGGACAAAAATAATTCAACCTAATAATATACTTAAAGAATTAGGAGTTATTGTTTCGTGTGCAGTAGCTGAAAAATGCTTCATCAGATCGGCTTCAAACTCTCGCCACTAGTGTCATGGGTAGTGTAAGTTTAGATTTACCAGTTGTATTAAGCAGAGTGTGATATTGCTTTCCATGTAGTCACTGAACAATGCCTCTTCCGATTGTCTTCATACTCTAAAGCCTTGTGTATTTTACTTACATTAAGATCTGAATTCGTTTTGAGCTGTATAGATACCTGTTTACTGTTTTGTGAAGTTGAGAACATTTTTAAATTGGTTTCCATGCAATATCTTGGGAATGTCTTCATTGATCGGCTTCAAACCTTCAGCGCTGATGTAACTTACCTAGAAGTAGGGTTGGATTATTACTGATCTACGTAGGCCGCAATCTGATCTATTTTATTTCAGCCTCTGTGATTTGGAAACCTGCCACGTCTGACGGAATTGCACTCTCAGATACTTAAATTTTTTTTTGGATTTGTAACAAAAACTACAGGTTAAATAAAAAAGTGCATCCAAAACTGAAAAATTATATTTTATAACGTTTTGAAATTTGATAATGTGACAATTTTAAAACAGATATCCCATAATATATTATAGAATATGTATACACATTATTTTTAATTTCAAATTGCAATTTGGACGCAGTTACTTAACTCAGTGATGACAGTTGTTCTTTGATATATGACTTTCAAGGTTTGTTAGTCCATGAAACATGGATACATGTACAGTGTTGTGTGTCTTCAGTGTTGCTTTGACTTTCTGTGTTACAACATAGTATATATTAATAAAGTCGGACTGGGTTGAATTCTAGTTCCTTTCCTTCTTAAGAGTGATGGTCTACTGTTCCTAGGTCTGTCGATGGTGCTACCCTACACCTGCCAGATCTAAAAATGTTGAGCTAAAGCTCCAGAGCCAGCGCCTCTGTATATCTGCAGCCCCTGAACCTTTTAGGGAAAGTTGAGCTTTGTCTGTTAATTAAGCCTCTTAAGGAAGGTGACATACAGTTCCTCTGCCTCTTAAGGATTTTGAGGTACGGCGCATTGCATGCATTGCTTGCATTGCTTGCATTGCTCGTATTGCTTGCATTGCTTGCATTGCTTGCATTGCGGCTGTAGTTACGAGATACTGGCAATACCTTCCTCGGATCTTCCAGCGATTGAAATACATCGGGTTATATATATATACCATAGTGTTTAACCTTATATTTAATTGCTAGAAATATTTCCAGAGACTGGTCGTTGATGACCTTAAGGTAACAGTGGGACAAGTTTAAATATTAATGTGTTCATCAATACATCTTACGAGGAATTTCATTACAATATATGGGACTTTTGTTTTATTATTTTTATTATTATTTAGGAGAGTGATAGTGGTGGTGGTGGCAGTGATAGTGGGGGCCACTCGCCAGTGCCAACTCTACCACTACCACTCAGTGCCACTACCACTCACCACTACCATCATCTCCCACTTTATCAAGCTGTGTGGCAGCAGTTTGAGGTCAGTGTCTGGTGCGTCGTGATAGTGCGCACTCTACCACTGGCTGAAGCTTTATTTTAACACTAGAGTTAAGCAAGTAAGTTTATTTAGGTAGAGGTAGACATTAGTACAATTATCATACATAGTTTAACATATGTGTAAATTATATAGGATAACCTCCAAAAAATGTCAAAGTGACTTATTTACATTGGGGTCCTTTTGATAAATATTATTTAAAACCTAGCAGTAAATTACAGTTGGAATCAATACTGATTAAAACCTTAGAAGTTAAAACAGTAAGTAACTCAATTATGTGAAAATAAGTTACAATAAAAGTAGACACAATAGGAATAAAGCAAACTGAGACATTTACATGACCATTAAAGAAAGCATCAGCTTACAATAATAGGTACACGAATGTTAGCTATGCAAGGAATCACTCTCCTCCCTTTCTGTAGCTTCATTCATTAGGTACCTTTTAGCTCTTTTCTCGAACTGGTTCATGTTCTGATATGTGCAGGCAATCCGCTCCACTCCTTTATTACTGTATTAGAGAAGATGTTTGAAGCCTGACCACCTAGTGTAGGTACTGCAAAGTTGTGTTCACTTCTAGTATCATACTGGTTTTAGTTCCCATCCTTGACAAACCTGGCAGAAATTTATTCTGGACATTGTGAGCAATTTCATAAGCGTGATTTAGCTTCATTTGCTTTACTCTGTCTTCAACTTTCAGCAAATCCAGTTGTAGTAATTCATCCTGGCCTACATGCTCTCTTGGTCCCAGGTCCAGGATGAATCTTACCATTTTGTTCTGGGTAATTTGTACTCTGACTTTCCTTGTTTTTGTTCAGTAAACCTGAGAGCACTGTGTGTCTGTGTACCTCACTGTTTATATATGTATGTGGATCACTGCATACACGTGTGTATTTCTGTATCTCACTAAGTATAAGTGTATGTTTCTCACCACGCACATGTAAATTATGGGCAACATTAAGTCAATCTGAGTGTCATGTTTATCACTGTCCACACTGTGTGTGTGTCTGGACGGGCGTGTTTTATGTATGAATTTCATACATGCATCACATTATACACAAATATGATATGACATATACATGGTATGACATGCATATCATATATGTAGATATGCATGTCATATCTACATACATGTCTGTCTTATAATGAACATATGTATGTGTAATATGCATGTCTCACCACTCCACACTTGTCATATTACTGTGGTCCTTATTGGACGTTGTCAAAAAATCAAAGCTTTAAACTTTCCAATTTTTCACATGTATTGATAACAAAGACACAGGAAACAGCGTAACGTTACGAGCAACGTTTCTCGCGTTGTTTCGCTCAAAGGAATTTCGATGAAGGTCTTCTGCTGCCACTCGTTATGGCTCGTGAACGTTTATAGAATTTATAAAATATTAAATGATGTATTCTGGTTGTCCTAAGCAGTATAATACTGATATATACATTATTGTGACCTTTAACTTAGGCATCTATGCAATCCACTCTTCTCGTCAAGCTATTCACATTTTATGAGGACTTAGAGAGAGAGAGAGAGAGAGAGAGAGAGAGAGAGAGAGAGAGAGAGAGTGTGGAACAAAATATAAGGGCGTATAAATCTGTAGTAGAAGGAAGGCAGGGTAGGGGTCGTCCTAGGAAAGGTTGGAAGGAGGGGGGTAAAGCAGGTTTTGTGTGCGAGGGGCTTAGACTTCCGGCAAGCGTGTGTGAGCGCGTTAGATAGGAACGGATAGAGGCAAACGTTTTTTTGACTTGACTTACTTGGCTAGTAACCTATTCTCTTGTATACATTACTAAAGTTAAAAAGAAAAGCTTTTGTTTTTCTTTTTATGTCACCCTGCTTCGGTGGGATACGACCTGTTTGTTGAAAGAAGAATATTTATTTATTTTATTTTTAACACACCGGCCGTCTCCCATCAAAGCAGGGTGACCCGAAAAAGAAGAAACATTTTCACCATCACTCACATTATAACTGTCTTGCCGGAGGAACGCCGATACTACAGTTGAGATGCCCCTCCAACTGCAACATATCCCCCACTTCTCCTTCAGCGTGCAGGCAATGTACTTCCCGAATGTCCTCCATCCTTTCATGCTCAAGTATACAATGAAAAACAATCCCCCGACACTGTTTCAAATAACCAGTTTTAAGCATCGGGAACACTAGAAATCTGCAAGTGTGTCACTCGTGAGTTGCTGTCCCTCTGGCTCTTGTCGATTAAAACTACATGGCTCACGAGGCACCTCTTGATTAAATTCATAGTTTATGCAACTGTTCATGAATAATTTCTGCATCTGTTAAAAAAATATGAGAGTATGAAGGCTTGAATTGTTTTATTTGTCATTGTTTAGTTCTCTAAAACTCATAGAATATTATATATAAAAAAAAGATTAGTCAATATTAGCCTCTCACCTTCACATCGTATTGTAACAGCAGAACCTTAATATTATATAGATGGAGGGAAAGATCAAGAAAATATTGGAGGCAAGACACAGGAGAGAAGAGCTACTGCCATTGAGGAAAGCACACATAGCCTGGTAGAGAATCTGAAGCAGCTTAGATTGAGTTAAAGATGAAGGGAAGAAGGTATAAACCAGAGACAGAAAGAAGGTCAGAGGGAAGGAAAAAAGACCTGCTTAGAAATGATGTCAAATAACGAGAGGCGAATGTGAGGATATCGGGAGCACCTCTGAACGAACTATGGAAGTAAATGAAATATGAGTAAGGAAGACTGAAGTTGCTGATTATCCGTGGCCTTATGGAACCTATAGGACGCACATTTGAAATATGAGTGACGGATGAACAGAAAAATCAGTTGAGCCAGGTGATAAATTTCACTCAAGGGGTAAACTACGCCCAATAAAACGACGATTGTAACGAGAATGGCAAAAGATAAAATTGTGAAATCGAAAACTAGCATTAAGGAAGACGGAAAGACATCAATACGTGCATCTCGATCAGTACAAAACCAAATGTAAACAAAAGTTGCTATCTAGCCACATCAGGAGAAAGATAACAGTAAAGGAACAAGTAATAAGGCTGAAGGAAAAAAACTCTCATCACCAGAAGATCTGTGAAGAACTACAAAGATTTAAGGAAGTATTCGCTGAGGAAAATTGGACACTACCAGAAACAAAAAAGAAGGGTGCACCAACGAGTACTGGACACAATACACATAACAGGAGAAGAGGTGACAAAACTAGTTAGCATGCTGGATACCTCGAAGGCAATCGAACCAGTTAACCTCTCTCTGTGGGTTCTGAGGGAGCAAAAACACTGTGTAAGCAACTAACCACAAACTAATGCAGTTCCAATATTTAAAAAAGAGGACAGACAGGTAGGATTGAACTTCAGGCAAGTGTCACCAACATGCGCAATATTTAAAGTCATGAAAGTTATGGGAAGAGAAGCAGCGGCCGCATGTCGGTGTTGCAGACAGCAGTGTGACACAAGTGATCACAAAAACTTATTAACAATAGGTCAAGGTTGTGACCAACAATGAGGAAAAAAGTGCAAATATCTGGTGAGGGTCGTAGTGCAGTGATAAATAAGTTACTGAGTGATTTGGAAAAGAAAGACAAAATAAGTAGAGAGACAAAGTCTCCGGAAGTTGGTGTTGTCGGAGATAAGGTTGTGAATACAATTAGTATCATATGGTCCAGGTTATAAGTGTGAATTCCACGGTATTGATGGAATTGGGTCAGTGACAAAACTGGAATGTATGACAAAAAGAGGAAATAAAATAAGTGTTATAGACTTTGTACGACATTATCATAAGAAACCACGAGGATTTCAACTATGCCTGTAACTGTAGACGCCAATACTCATCTATACGCGAGATCAATTTAGTCTGTCTTTGTGTTTAGTGTCTGATCCAACTGGATGTGAAGGATCACTCTTCCTGCCTTGGACTGCCAGGGATAAGTAAGAGTACCCATTGACATAATATTTTATAAGTCATTAGGATAATTAAATGATAGGATTAATTTTCAACTACATGAACAGTAATGAGTGAACTTATGGGTATCTTTAAAAGATCTCATATGCACTAGTAATATAATAGTAATTATTACGCAGCATCGTAGCATAACGTAAACAAAGACTAACTCACCTACATGGGCGATGCTGAGTGGATCTATGGCTGTTTCTAAAAGATCTAATGTGCATCAATAAATCTTATAATAGTAATTGTTAGTATATAATTAATTATGAATAGAGTGAAAGATAATTTTAACACCTTCCAGATGAGTGATGTTGCCCAGCGTACATAAAGTGACACCTTCCCCCTCTCAAAGACAGACATACACCCGCTCTCTCTCTCTCTCTCTCGCACACACACACACACACACACACACACACACACACACACACACACACACACACACACACACACACACACACACACACACACACACACACACATTCATACCGTTGGATGAAGCGACATCGCCCGTGTGTCACAGTTCCTGAGGGACACAAACAAAATAACATTCAGAACTACCCAACTACCATTTTGCAAGCTAAAAATAAATGAGGGTAATCTGGCAGAGTGCACTCATTTGCTACCATAACCGAGCAGGGAGCGGTCATTACTCCCTCCTGCTTTCCCAACCACCTCCCCTTCTTCCTGTTTCTTATTCCTCCTGATAACCCCGAACTATGAAAACAAGGTTGTACAAATAGCAAATTTTTACAAAGACTGACGTTGGAATTGCACTCGCCCGTTGGACGCTGTGGAAAGTGTTTGCCAACAGATGAATGTTAACAGAACTGGTAACACAATAGCTTCTAGTATTGTTCAAGCGAGCAGACATACGTATGTTTCAGAGTGAATCAGGTTACGGCCATTTAAAAGGCATGACCAGGAACTAAGATTCGCCCCAGAAACTCAACGTGGCGAGTACTTGCACATACACACACATGTAATAAGATCACAGTAAACAGGTGATATCACACACACACATATACACACACTAATAAATTGGTTGTCGTCAGGTTAGTGCAATAATTAATTTGTAATAATATTGGTAGAATAACCGACAATATGTTAAGTAAAAGGACACAAATGCAACTAATGTGACATTTTATTGTGGCAACGTTTCGCTCTCCAGGAGCTTTCTCAAGCCGTTACAAGCGATATATGGACACAGTTGGTATATATATATTGTATTACTTCTACTACTACTACTACTACTAATACTACTTATATCACTACTACTTCTAACACCACTAGTTTTTTCACCTCACCTTGACAGTATATATATACCAACTGTGTCCATATATCGCTTGTAACGGCTTGAGAAAGCTCCTGGAGAGCGAAACGTTGCCACAATAAAATGTCACATTAGTTGCATTTGTGTCCTTTTACTTAACAATAATTAATTTGCAGTCTATAAGTAGGTATTCTTTGGTAATTTATGTAGTTTTATAACGTCGAAAGGCTATCTTTAATATGAATTTGCATTGTCTGTATGCAAGCATTTTCTAATGCATAATACAAGTACAGATATATCATTACCGAGAAATTATGGGATTAAAAGCACCTGTGCACAATCAAGATATTTACTGAAGGCGACATTAAAAAAAAAAGTTGAAAAAGACCACCGTTGGTGAGACGTCTCCTACATAGTGCTAGCACAGTCCTGATTTATCCAGTTTTCATAATACGAAAATTTTTCCGAAAGGTCTGAGAATAAATCCACAGGCCGGCGAAACGTATGCGCAAGGTTTCCTTATTCCCTTGATGAAGAATTAGACACCTGTGCAACGTCTGGGTATCTTTACTTGTAAACGTTTCGCCTCTTGTGGCTTTATCAATATAATACAAGGACATAATATGAAGAATGTACAATTATAAACAAAAGATGAAGTAATGAGTCCCTCAGCACCGTGGTCTTGAAGAATCTGACTGAAAGGCAGTAAGAGTGTCGCTTATATACTGGCGTCAGATGAGGGACGTGTAGCAGACGAGGGACGTGTAGCAGACGAGGGACGTGTAGCAGACGAGGCATTGTCACTGGTAGGCGGGATTCCCAAGTGAAAGTTGGTCATACCCAAGGGACGGGCCAGGAGTATTGCCCTTTCATACCTGGAAGTAAAATTAGGTACCTGTTTGTAAGCCGACTGCTGTGGGTCGCATTCTGGTAAAAAAGTGCTATGCATATGTGGTTCGTTCCCATTGGAAGTCATATTCTAAAGAAACTGCCGAAGTTCAAGAAAGTCCGGGACCTGCTCTAATTATCCAAGTATTGGGTAAAGTTATCCCCACACTGTGCTGTATCTAATTATATTAATTATAACCCTATTGTCGATTCCGGGGGTGTCGACACCGTGGCCCTGTCCCAGAACAAAACTGATTAATGGTCTGATCAATCAAGCGGTTGCTGCAAGAAGCACGCAGCCCAACGTTGGTACCATAGCCTGGTTTATCTGGATAAAAACCAGATTCCCTCTTGAAGACAGCTTGAGTTATAATTTATACTTCTGCTTATCAAATGAAGTATTTAGTACCATCTTCAGGGCCTCTTGCTCCCGCAGGAAGTGATTTCGATGTGTATATCTGGAACCAACTCCTCCAAAATTTTCTAGGTATAAATTGTATTGTATCGTTCTCGCCTGCGTTCCAAGGCGAACAGTTCCATTCAATTTTACCTCACCAGCCACCAGCAACTTCCATCTTATTCAATCTTCTAATTTCCTCTTACCTTTCCAATACCACTTCATTTCTCCCACCCCGTCCATACCCACCCATCACACCTTCCCTTACACCACACCTTCTAGTTGTTAAAACCATTCTGCAGAAGTATATATGCTCTGGCAGACCGATATCCAGAGGCCCGATAGCGCTTGTATCAGTCACTATGATCTGATCAGATCAGCCAGTCATATGTTATGGCAGCATAACATATGACTGGCATATTTAACATTGCATATTTAAGTAACCAGTTGTTAGTGATGGAATGTAGTGATGGAACTTAGCAAATACTTCATATATTCTTGGTTGCTTGAGGATATCCTCATTACCCACTCTGAATTTGTCAGCACTATTTAGTAGCCGAGTAATGCTCCAGTTGTATGAAGGTGCTTACTCGAACAAATTACACGTAAATATTTAAACCCATATATGCATGCGTGTATATATGATTATGATTGTTAATATGTATTAATACATTTGTATGTGTTATACACACATAATATATATATATATATATATATATATATATATATATATATATATGGAATTCCTCTATTTTTCATAGTGGTTGTCTTGCATATTGTGATATCACCTGTTTACTGTGATCTTTTGCATATATATATATATATATATATATATATATATATATATATATATATATATATATATATATATATATATATATATATATATATATATATATATATATATATGTAGATAGATAATACTGCGACTGGCCGGGAATTGAACTTCCGATACTTTAGCACGTCTCCTGGGAGGTCCTCGATTCCGAGAATCCGTAGTCCACTCGACCATCAATGCTTCAACATCAGGTGTCCAGTGCCACTGAACATGTCACCCTAATGTCAGTCATACGTGGCCATGGAAGCTACAGGACTAATTTGGTAATAAGATACAAAGCGTTTTCGTTATCTCTCAGTCACATTCTGAAGGAATATTATTGAGAATATTATTGAGAGATCACAAAAGCGTCTGGAAATCTATCACAATTCACTATTATTAAGTTAATGGGCTAGTGCGTGCGTGCGTGCACAACACACAATCGCACACACATGCATATGCATACACACATACGTTTGTTTGTGTGCATATGTAAGCGTTGTAATTGTTACCTACATTATATAGTCAAAATTTCTCCTTCCTCTCTCTTCTCATTTTTTCTCCGGTTCATAATTTTTTATGGTTGCCCTGCTCTGCGATGGAGACATCTTCATAAAAAATCAGTTTCTCCTGTGAATGGGGTGGGTCATGCTGAGAGATGGTGATCCCAAGTGATAGTAACTCGAGGAGTCACCCCCATTAAAACGAAACCTTGGAAGCTCCCGTAACTGCCGAACCTTTAACGTTAAGCTTAACGATATCCACATTTTCCTGCTAGTCTCCCAGCTCAGGCCGGAAGACCAACACTGTGCATGAAATTCATCCAGTATGATTGTATTTAAAAGGGTAACAGCTAGTTTTTGTTCCCACTATGTAGCTACTATAGAGAATAGGTAAGCAGCACACTGCTAATTGGTCCAGTTTTGCTACATAACAATAACAACAGCACCACTAACGAACGGTACGATATTATTACCTAGTTTATCAGCACTTGACGGAGAGGGCGGTGAAGGAGAGTCAGAGAAAGGGAAGTAAGAAGGAGCGAGAGGAGGAAAATGTCGGAAGAGAGAGGGGAGAAGGGAGAGAAGAAAGAGAGGGTAGAGGGAGAGATAGTGAGAGGGTATAGGGAGAAGAAGTTGTGGGAGGGTGTAGAGGAGAGGTGATAAAAGGAGGAAAGAGAAAGAGCGGGGGGAGAAAGCGATGGATAAAGAGTAAGGAAGAAGGGCAAGAGTGAGGAAGAGAGAGGAGAGAGTAGCGGAGATGGAAGTAACAGAAGGAGAAAGAGGAGGAGGAGGAGGAGAAGGAGAAGGAGGGAGAGAGTAGGAATATAACTGAAAATGAGAGGAAGAGCAGGAGTGGGAGGAGTATGGAAGGAGTTATCAAAAGGGAGTTGGGAGAGGTGTAGTAAGAGAGTGGGAAGAGGTGTTAGAAGAAAGTAGGGAGAGGTGTTGGAAGAGTGTGGGGAGAGATGTTGGAAGAGTGTGGGGAGAGGTGCTGGAAGAGAGTGGGGAGAGGTGCTGGAAGAAAGTAGGGAGAGGTGTTGGAAGAGTGTGGGGAGAGGTGCTGGAAGAGAGTGGGGAGAGGTGCTGGAAGAGAGTGGGGAGAGGTGTGGAACACATTAAACACTGTCTATTCAAACGACGTAATTAAAGCAGTCTCAACGCGTGGGATTTTGGCCTTTCCTGCCATCATTAAAAAAGAGCTTTAACAAATTGTGTCATTCACTCCTTGTTAAGAGTGGCAGCCGTCGTGGCTTTCAAGACATGATAAATGTTTAATATTTTCTTGGGGGTCAGGTCGGTCAGGTTTTTGAGACGCATGGACGAACCTTTTCAATAACTCAGGACGGCTTTGGGAGAGAGAGAGAGAGAGAGAGAGAGAGAGAGAGACAGACAGACAGACAGACAGACAGACAGACAGACAGAGAGAGACAGACAGACAGACAGACAGACAGACAGAGAGAGCGAGAGGACAGAGAGACAGCGAGAGAGAGAGAGACAGAGAGAAGAGAGAGAGAGAGAGAGAGAGAGAGAGAGAAGAGAGACAGACAGAGAGACAGAGAGACAGAGACGAGAGAGAGAGAGAGGACAGAGAGACAGCAGAGAGAGAGAGACAGAGAGAGAGAGAGAGAGAGAGAGAGAGAGAGAGAGAGAGAGAGAGAAGAGAGAGAGAGACAGAGAGAGGAGAGAGAGACAAAGAGAGAGAGAGGCAGAGACAGAGAGAGAGAAGAGAGAGAGACAGAGAAAGAGAGAGAGAGAGACAGACAGACAGACACACACACACACACACACACACACACACACACACACACACACAAAAGTGCAAAGGTTTGCGACAAGGTTAGTCCCACAACTCAGGGGTCTGTCTTATGAAGAAAGGTTGAGGGAAATAGGACTAACAACACTGGAGGAAAGAAGGGTCAGAGGAGACATGATAACGACATACAAAATACTGCGGGGAATTGACAAGGTAGACAGTGACAGGATGTTCCAGAGAGGGAACACAGAAACAAGGGGACACAACTGGAAGCTGAAGACTCAGATGAGTCAAAGGGATGTTAGGAAGCATTTCTTCAGCCACAGAGTAGTCAGGAAGTGGAATAGTCTAGAGAAAGATATAGTGGAGGCAGGAACCATACATAGTTTTAAGACAAGGTATGATAAAGCTCATGGAGCAGGGAGAGCAGAGACCCAGTAGCAGACAGCGAAGAGGCGGGGCCAGGAGCTGAGTCTCGACCCCTGCAACCACAATTAGGTGAGTACAATTAGGTGAGTACACACACACACAGGATCCTGCAAGAGAAACCACGGCTGCGGGAATCGCCAACATACAAGAGGGTGTTCCTAGACCGGGACAGAACAAAAACAGAATGACAGCAGCTGCGGGAGTGAAGGCAAAAGCGAAAGGAGATAGGAAGAGAGAGACAGCCAGAATCGGCAGAGGGCAACCAGAGAAGGGAAAAGCAACAAGAACAAGCAAACATAGAACCATCCCCAGAACCCCAAAACTAAACACTATCTCAACACAGACCACAATCCACACTCACAGCCCCCACCCCACACTACACTGTAGAATCCCGCAGCACTCCGCCAGGTCCCCCACCCTCACAGACCCCCCAAAACACAGTGCAGGAGAGGAAACTGAAGGTGTGGTACACCAACGCTGATGGAATAACTAATAAGTGGGAGGAGTGGCATGAAAGAGTCAGAGAGGCATCACCAGACATCATAGCCCTCACTGAAATAAAGCTCACAGGGATGATAACAGATGCCATCTTTCCATTGGGATATCAGATCCTGAGGAAAGACAGAGGGAACAGAGGGGGTGGAGGAGTGGCACTGTTGATCAAAAACCGATTGGATTTTGACGAACTGGAGAGAGGAGACAGAGGAGAAGCAAGAGATTATATAATAGGAATGCTGTGGTCTGGAGGTCCCAAGGTGGTAATTGCAGTTGTGTATAACCCACCACAGAACGGCAGGAGGCCAAGGCAAGAGTATGATGAGAGTAACAGAGCGATGGTTGACACACTGGCAGAAGATGCCGGAAGGGCACATGCGAGCAGGGCGAAGCTACTGATCATGGGTGACTTCAACCACAAGGAAATCGATTGGAAGAACTTAGAGCCACATGGGGCCAAGAACCGTGGAGGGCTAAGATGATGGAGGTGGTACTGGAAAATCTTATGTACCAACACGTAAGGGACACTACCAGAGAGAGAGGAGAGGATGATCCAGCAAGACTGGACCTAGTATTCACCCTGACTAGTGCAGATATTGAGGACATCACACATGAAAGACCCCTTGGGGCCAGTGATCATATGGTTTTAAGCTTCGAATACATAGTAGAGCTACAAGTGGAGGGAGAAGCAAGAAGGGCCGGACGAACGAAGCCAAACTTCAAGAAAGGAGACTATGTAGGCATGAAGAACTTCCTGCATGGAGTTCAGTAGGACAGGGAGCTAGCAGGGAAGTTAATAAACGAGATGATGGAATACATGACAAATATATGCAAGGAAGCTGAGGAGAGGTTTGTACCCAAGGGTAACAGGAATAACGAAAAAGCCAGGATGAGCCCGTGGTTCACCCAAAGCTGTAGGGAAGCCAAAACCAAGTGTGCCAGGGAATGGAAGAAGTATAGAAGGCAAAATACCCAGGAGAATAAGAAGAGCAGTCGTAGAGCCAGAAATGAATATGCACAGGTAAGAAGGGAGGCCCAAAGACAATACGAGAATGACATAGCAGCGAAAGCCAAATCTGACCCAAAGCTGTTGTACAGCCACATCAGGAGGAGAACAATAGTCAAGGACCAGGTGATCAGGCTGAGGAAGGAAGGAGGGGAGGTCACAAGACATGACCGCGAAGTGTGTGAGGAGCTCAACATGAGATTCAAAGAAGTGTTCACAAAGAGGAGGTAGAAGGGCCTCCAGAAAGGCGGAGAGGTGGGGTACACCATCAGGTGTTGGACACAATACATACAACTGAGGAGGAAGTGAAGAGGCTGCTAAGAGATGGGGCCGGATAACATTTCTCAATGGATCCTGAGAGAGGTAGCAGAGGCGCTATGTGTACCACTAACAACAATCTTCAACACATCCATCGAAACAGGGCAACTACCTGAGGTATGGAAGACAGCAAATGTAGTTCCAATTTTTAAAAAAAGGAGACAGACACGAAGCACTAAACTACAGACCAGTTTTATTGACATGTATAGTATGCAAGGTAATGGAGAAGATTATCAGGAGAAGAGTGGTGGAGCACCTAGAAAGAAACGAGCTTATCAACGACAGCCAGCATGGTTTCAGGGATGGGAAATCCTTCGTTACAAACCTACTGGAGTTCTATGACAGGGTGACGGCAGTAAGACAAGAGAAAGAGGGGTGGGTAGATTGTATTTTCTTGGACTGCAAGAAGGCGTTTGACACAGTTCCACACAAGAGATTAGTGCAAAAGCTGGAGGACCAGGCAGGAACAATAGGGAAGGCTCTGCAATGGATCAGGGAATACCTGTCCGGAAGACCACAGCGAGTCATGGTACGTGGCGAGGTGTCAGAGTGGGCACCTGTAACGAGTGGGGTGCCACAGGGATCAGTCCTAGGACCGGTGTTGTTTCTGGTATTTGTGAACGACATGACGGAAGGAATAGACTCCGAAGTGTCCCTGTTTGCAGATGATGTGAAGTTGATGAGAATAATTCAATCTGACGAGAACTAGGCAGAACTACAGAGGGATCTGGACAGGCTGCAAGCCTGGTCCAGCGATTGGCTCCTGGAGTTCAGCCCCACCAAGTGCAAAGTCATGAAGATTGGGGAAGGGCAAAGAAGACCGCAGACAGAGTACAGTCTAGGGGGCCAGAGACTACAAACCTCACTCAAGGAAAAAGATCTTGGGGTGAGTATAACACCAGGCACATCTCCTGAGGCGCACATCGACCAAGTCACTGCTGCAGCATATGGGCGCCTAGCAAACCTAAGAACAGCATTCCGACATTTTAATAAGGAATCGTTCAGGACCCTGTACACTGTGTACGTTAGGCCCATATTGGAGTATGCAGCACCAGTTTGGAACCCACACCTAGCCAAGCACGTAAAGAAACTAGAGAAAGTGCAAAGGTTTGCAACAAGACTAGTCCCGGAGCTAAGGGGTATGTCCTACGAGGAGAGGTTAAGGGAAATCGACCTGACGACATTAGAGGACAGGAGAGTAAGGGGGGACATGATAACGACATATAAAATACTGAGAGGAATTGACAAGGTGGACAGGGACAGAATGTTCCAGAGATGGGACACAACAACAAGGGGACTCAGTTGGAAGTTGAAGACTCAGATGAATCACAGGGATGTTAGGAAGTATTTCTTCAGTCACAGAGTGGTCAGGAAGTGGAATAGTTTGGGAAGCGATGTAGTGGAGGCAGGTTCCATACATAGCTTTATGAAGAGATATGATAAAGCTCATGGCGAAGGGAGAGTGACCCAGTAGCGGCCAGTGAAGAGGCGGGGCCAGGAGCTATGACTCGACCCCTGCAACAACAACTAGGTGAGTACAACTAGGTGAGTACACACACACACACACAGGAGGAAGACAGAGACAGAGATTTTGGCAAAGAATGAAGATAGAAAATATTTATTTTCCAGGCAAGTAAACTTAGAGTTGGAAAGTTGGAAAATTAATGTTTCTTACGAACATAAAAGACAAAAATCCCACAATGAATTATTCGAATATTTACAAGGGAAAATTTTGAAGGTGTTGAGAGGCAAGTCCACTAAACACAAGTTTTCAGTTAATAGGCTTAAATTAAGACAGTTTTAAAGTATATCTTATGCCATAGCTGGAAAAACTGGAATGATTTTTAAGTTTGTGTAAAAGAAATGTAAAAATGTTAGGATTGCGAACTTCTCCATAGACCTAAATGCAGGCAAATCATAATGACGGACTTCATTGAATTCTAGGAAGATACAAGTTATTATAAATAAAAATGTCGGCATTCAAAGTAAAGAACATACATAGGAGTGAGTGGAGACAAATGGTTTTTGGGACTTAACGAGCTGTTGGAGTGAAAGCAGAGTAATATTTTCTGAAGGGATTCAGGGAAACCAGTTAGTCGGACTTGAGTCTTGGAGGTGGGAAGTATAGTACCTGCACTCTGAAGGAGAGGGTTAGGATATTTGCTGTTTAGAGTGACATCTAAACTAGATTATCTCGGCGCCTCTGGCAAGACAGTGATAGTGTGAATGATGGTGAAAATGTTTCTTTTGAGGGTCACCCTGCCTCGGTGGGAGAGAGACGGCCAGCATGTTAATATATATAATATATATATATATATATATATATATATATATATATATATATATATATATATATATATATGCAAGACAACATATTTACTGTGATCTTTTGCATATATATATATATATATATATATATATATATATATATATATATATATATATATATATATATATATATTCAGGAAACCAGTTAATTGATTTAGTTGGACTTGAGTCCTGGAAATGGGAAGTACAATGCCTGCACTTTAAAGGAGGGGTCTGAGATAGTGACAGCTGGGAGGGACTTTTCTCAGCTGTAGTATCTGAGCTCCTCTGCAAAGACAGTGATTATGTATGAGTGTGGTGAAAGTGTTGAATGATGATGAAAGTTTTTTCTTTTTGGGGATTTTCTTTCTTTTGGGTCACCCTGCCTCGTTGGGAGACGGCCGACTTGTTGAAAAAAAAAAAAAAAAAAAAAAAATACAGTGGTACCCCGACTTACGATGGTCCCCAAACACACCCTTTTATGTAAGTTTATTTTTTTAAATGCTTTTGTAAGTGTAATTTTGGGGGTCTAAACAGACTAGTCTATTTTACATTATTTCTTAAGGAGATAAATTCGTTTGGTAATGGCACTTGAACAGCATTCTGGAATGAAAAATATCGTAAGTCGGGTACCACTGTATATATATATATATATATATATATATATATATATATATATATATATATGTCGTGCCGATTAGGTAAAACTTGCGATTTTGGCTTAAATAGCAACGCTCTTCTTGCCATATAAGACAAGTGAAAATTTGTGTATGCAATAATTTCGCAAAAATCATTCTGAATCTAACGAAAAAAATATATTTCATTGTGTTTGTTTATTATTAAATTATTGTAAACGTATCTAAAATATATTTAGTTGGGTTAGGCTAAATTAAATTGCGCTTGTTATAATAGGGTTAGGTAGGTTTTCTAAGTTCCTTTTGGTACAAAATCATAAATTTTTACATTAACATAAATTAAAAAAATATATTTTTAAACGTATAAGAGAAAATTTTAGAAAGGACTTAATTTTAAATGAGTTCTTGCTAATTGACCAGTTTTACCTATTAGGCACTACATATATATATAGTATATATAAGAACATAAGAACATAAGAAAGGAGGAACACTGCAGCAGGCCTGTTGGCCCATACTAGGCAGGTCCTTCACAATCCATCCCACTAACAGAATATTTGCTCAACCCAATTTTCAAAGATACCCAAGAAATAAGCTTTGACAATTCTACCCACTCATGCGCGAGTCCCACTCAAATCCAACCCCTCTCACTCATGAATTTATCCAACCTAAATTTGAAACTACCCAAGGTCCTTGCTTCAATAACCCTACTAGGCAGACTGTTCCACTCATCAACTACCCTATTTCCAAACCAATACTTTCCTATATCCTTTCTAAATCTAAACTTATCTAACTTGAATCCATTATTGCGGGTTCTCTCTTGAGAGATATCCTCAAGACCTTATTTATATCCCCTTTGTTAATACCCATTTTCCACTTGTATACCTCGATCATGTCTCCCTCATTCTACGTCTTACAAGTGAATGTAATTTTAGGGTCTTCAATCTTTCTTCGTAAGGAAGATTTCTAATGCTATGTATTAATTTAGTCATTCTACGCTGAATGTTTTCTAACGAATTTATGTCCATTCTGTAATATGGAGACCAGAACTGAGCTGCGTAATCTAGGTGAGGCCTTACTAATGATGTATAAAGCTGTAATATAACCTCTGGACTTCTGTTGCTAACACTTCTTGATATAAATCCCAGTAATCTATTTGCCTTATTACGTACGCTTAGGCATTGCTGTCTTGGTTTAAGGTTGCTGCTTACCATCACCCCCAAGTCCTTCTCGCAATCTGTATGGCTAAGTTCTACGTTATTTAACTTATAAGTGCTTGGGTTATGGACACTCCCGAGCTTCAGAACCTTGCATTTATCTACATTGAACTGCATCTGCCACTTTTCTGACCACGAATTAAGTTTGTCTAAATCTTCCTGAAGTTATATATATATATATATATATATATATATATATATATATATATATATATATATATATATATATATATATATATATATATATTCAATTAATATGAAAATAATATGAATATTTCTTTTGGTATATATCAATTGGATTTATTTATAATTAATAAAATTTGGGAAGAATTTAATGATAAATTGCACTAATCTTAATTCTTGGGAAGAGTTTCAGGTCCTTTCTTATGTTCCTCTTCACAGAGTCGTGCGATGTTACGCTACTGTGAGGTGTAGTCTTTGTTAGTGTGATGTGACTGTGAGGTGTAGTCTTGCCCCTTTATAAGCCTTCTTGTCATGTTTTTTATAGTTTCTTGATAATGGAGTAGTCACAAAGCGCTTGAATTCCTCTATTTTTCATAGTGGTTGTCTTATATATACAGTGGTACCCTGACTTACGATATTTCATTCAGAATGCTGTTCAAGTGCCATTACAAACGAATTTATCTCCTTAAGAAATAATGTAAATAGACTAGTCTGTTTAGACCCAAATTACACTTACAAAAGATTTAAAATAAACTTACATAAAGGTGTGTTTGGGGACCATCGAGTCAGGTACCACTGATATATATATATATATATATATATATATATATATATATATATATATATATATATATATATATATATATATATATATATATACTAAATAAAGCCAACTGAACTGTTTATACACAGATGTGTGGCGAGAATTCGGAAAAAGTCTCAATTATTTGAACATGCATATATGCAGTACGACACACTGCTTGTAATTTATTCCATGTATTTTCCATTCAATTAAAGGCAAAGCCTTTCACTTCATTGTGATAGTATTTACTTTTGTTGTGTTTGTTGGTTTGAATGGTGACTCAAAATTGTATTTCTTACAGTTTTGACTTGCAAGTGTTTATATACATGGATATTTATATTTTTGCATTGTCAAGGGCGCTAAATGACATAACAGAATACGAAATGTAAAGGTTTCAACACATTTTTAGTTCCCTCCTTTATATATATATATATATATATATATATATATATATATATATATATATATATATATATATATATATATATATATATATATATATATATATATATATATTATGGGAATTACCAACCGGCTTCTAGCTTAATGAACGAACGTTTAATTGGAACTACGTTTCGCTCACTGCTGAACATGATAAACATCAGCCCTTAGCGAAACGAAATCCCCCAAGAATATTTTTGTCTCGTAACTATACCCATACCCCTAACTGTCTTCAGGAGGAAGCTTAAGAAGCTCTTCCCAACAATTCCAGATCAGCCAGGCTGTGGTTCTGAGTTAAGCTAGCACAAACGGCTAGAGTGACCAAGACAGGCCTGGTCCTGAACAAGGTTATGGGACGGTTACCCCAGAAGTCATTAACTGGTAAATCTGATCTTACAACTTTTTATCCTGCCATATTTCATTGTATTAAAATCCATATTTCATTGTATTAAAATCTTTTACCTTTAATTTAATTTGGATTATGTTTTAATCGACAGTATTAAAGCCGTTATTTAAATCATGTGTTATAGGTAATGATAATTTTACATACTTAAGGTACATAATTAACTGACTGTTAAATTTGACTTAGTAATTAGCTGTGTCTTCATTATACATCTACTTAGACTTACTTCCAAGGTTCAATTTTAGAATTTTTTTAGAAATAGTGTATTTATAATTGTTTTGATATAGAAATATTTCATCATAATAAGTTGAATTAATTTTGCCATTTAAAAACAATTAATAACGCATATATAATATCTTAGCATAAATCTACAATTTAAACATGTCCTATATATTATGTATATATATGAACGTACATTACACTTTAAGTCACATCTGGAACAAGACCACAGAATCGAAGTAGCATTTCTCATTAGTGTCACAATAACAGACCAGCTGACCATAACTCAAGGTGATCATATCTCCGGGATTGATCTCCAGGAAGGTCAACCTTTCAGCTGACCATAACTCAAGGTGACCAGATCTCCGGGATGGATCTCCAGGAAGGTCAACCTTCCAGCTGACCATAACTCAAGGTGACCAGATCTCCGGGATGGATCTCCAGGAAGGTCAACCTTCCAGCTGACCATAACTCAAGGTGACCAGATCTCCGGGATGGATCTCCAGAAAGGTCAACCTTCCAGCTGACTATAACTCAAGGTGATCAGATCTCCGGGATGGATCTCCAGGAAGGTCAACCTTCCAGCTGACCATAACTCAAGGTGATCAGATCTCAGGGATGGATCTCCAGGAAGGTCAACCTTCCAGCTGACCATAACTCAAGGTGATCAGATCTCCGGGATGGATCTCCAGGAAGGTCAACCTTCCAGCTGACTATAACTCAAGGTGATCAGATCTCCGGGATGGATAGCCAGGAAGGTCAACCTTCCAGCTGACCATAACTCAAGGTAATCAGATCTCTTGGATGGATCTCCAGGAAGGTCAAACTTCCAGCTGACTATAACTCAAGGTGATCAGATCTCTGGGATGGATCTTCAGGAAGGTCAACCTTCCAGCTGACCATAACTCAAGTTAATCAGATCTCTTGGATGGATCTCCAGGAAGGTCAACCTTCCAGCTGACCATAACTCAAGGTAATCAGATCTCTTGGATGGATCTCCAGGAAGGTCAAACTTCCAGCTGACTATAACTCAAGGTGATCAGATCTCTGGGATGGATCTTCAGGAAGGTCAACCTTCCAGCTGACCATAACTCAAGTTAATCAGATCTCTTGGATGGATCTCCAGGAAGGTCAACCTTCCAGCTGACCATAACTCAAGGTGATCAGATCTCCGGGATGGATCTCCAGGAAGGTCAACCTTCCAGCTGACTATAACTCAAGGTGATCAGATCTCTGGGATGGATCTTCAGGAAGGTCAACCTTCCAGCTGACCATAACTCAAGTTAATCAGATCTCTTGGATGGATCTCCAGGAAGGTCAACCTTCCAGCTGACCATAACTCAAGTTAATCAGATCTCTTGGATGGATCTCCAGGAAGGTCAACCTTCCAGCTGACTATAACTCAAGGTGATCAGATCTCCGGGATGGATCTCCAGGAAGGTCAACCTTCCAGCTGACTATAACTCAAGGTGATCAACTCCTGAGATAAACGTGGAGAGCATTTTCCAGTATTCATGAAGATGATGTGTGGAGAACGTTGTTAAATGTTCAGTTATACCATAGATTAATATTAAAATTCTTTAGACTATTCATATCCCGTCATCAGGTGACTGAGTAAAGACAAGATTCTAGTGAAGGGAACAGTCGTCAAACCAGGAGAATGTCATTAAGAATAGAGAAAGATACGCCAATGGTTAATAAAAGTAACAATAATAATAATAATAATAATAATAATAATAAGAAGAAGAAGAAGAAGAAGAAGAAGAAGAAGAAGAAGAAGAAGAAGAAGAAGAAGAAGAAGAAGAAGAAGAAGAAGAAGAAGAAGAAGAAGAAGAAGAAGAAGAAGAGGAATATTATTATTATTATTATTTTCATGGGGAAGCACTAGACCCGTTAAATTCATGAGTGCCTGGGAAGAGGGAGATAATCTGGTCTCATCAAAAAAAAAAGGAAGAACTATCTTCAGTTCCTTAGATCAAGAGCCCTTCCCAGCATGAAGGGTACCCCTTCCCTCCACCCAGTGGGGGACCTACATTTTTGAGTCCCTGAAGCTTCAACTGTGATGAGTCACCTCTCAACCAGCAACAGGCCTACTTCATACTAAGCTTGAACTGTTATGAGTCACCTCCTCAACCAGCAACACCTAGGCCTACTTCATACTTTAATAACCTTATAATTTTTATTTTAACTATTATTTTGTACTGAATTACACTATACTATTAATATTACTATTTAAAAAAAATCCTTCTTATACAGTAGGCCCAATTTTTTTTTTATCAACGTAGACTGAAGTCGCTTCTGGGGCCCCTCCGGGATTAAGGGCCCTCAAGCTTAAGGTTCATTAGTTTCATAGTAGATCCCCCTCCCCATGCCTCCCCCCCCCGTCTTGGAAGGGCCAAACGTTTGTAGCTCTCATTTCAGAGTTCATTTCGTCTTGATCCTTAGTTCTTAAGATCCCGGTAACGCATTAACCAAGGCAATAAACATATATGATATGTACGTTAAACTTTGCTATTAAGATCGAACACCTTCGAAATTTCATTTTCGTCGCTCTTAAATTTCTTAAAGTGTGTCGAAAAGAACTGATATTTTAAGATGCAAAAGACAATGTGTGGCCCAAGAGCATTTCTGAATATTTAACTCTATAATATTTTAGTTCCTCAGTATAGTGCCTTCTTGACGGTAAACTATGACACTAATAATTTACTGTTGACTTCTTCATATTTTCAAAGCCATTAAGTAACATTGTTTCTTACTATGAAAGCTTCAACAACAAAATAACATAAAATAACGTACTCTAAATATCTCTCACAAGTAAATCACTCAGCTAGGGAGTGGAAGTGGAGGAAGAAGGGGTGGGAAGGGAAGCAAGTGTAATGTAACTGAGGTGGAAAAAGCACAAGTGACATGGAGGTAATGGAAGAGGGAAAGGGTGGAGATGAAGGGTAAGCAGGTGAAGCTAGGATAGATATAGGTAGCAGAAATAAAAGGGATAATGCGGAAGCGAACTGAAGGTAATAGAAGATGGGGAGTAGTAAGGAAAAAGGAACGGGGCTCAGAAACTCTATATAAGGTCCTGCGGTGGTGTCCTGGGAACATTTACTGGGAGAGGTCAGCTGTGCCAAGCTCCAATACATGCAAATATCTGCACTTACTGCTACAACATGCATCATCGCCAACACCTGTATAATTATAAGAGCCCAAAGGAAAACGCAATTTGCATACGAAGTAGTTCATTTATTTACATTTCCTCATATTCCAACAAGGTGTGATTTAGGAGTCTTCCTCCCGCAGCAAGACCACACATAGAAACCATCTATAGGGAAAAACTGTCAAGTAACTTCTTTTCTAAGGCAAGCTCACAATAGTGTATTTTCTTCTCGGGTAAGACCATACCAAGGATGTTCACTCCTGTGGCAAGACCACACCCAGAAAGTTCCCTCCTGTGGCAAGACCGCAACAAGAAAGTTCACTCCTATGGCAAGCACTTGCCTGCAGAGCATATAGCTCTCGAGGTTATTAAGTGGTGTTGCAGGCAGCCAAGACATGACCTGCCAGCACAAGACATGACCTCACCCGAGGTGAGTCGAAGCTTGTCACTGCGTGACACAGTCCGCCCCTACCGACTGCAAGATGATCATTAAAACGGCGTTTTACCTGTACATCCCCCGTCAAGAGAACTTAAAATCCACAAGATAGGCCTTAAAGAAAACTTTCAATATTTGTTTTGTGTCACCCTGGCACAACACTCTGGAACAACATCTTACCTCAACACACTGCTCAGCTCAATGACTAATTCATGAAAGTTGGCTCAGAATAGCAGTTAATTGCCCACTGTCCTGCTTCCTATTAACGAGACTTCAACACGCGCTAGTTCTACCATTTTCGGTGTTGTTAGTACTGCTGTTCCAAGTGTGTGTGTGTGTACGTACAGTAGTACTCTCAATGGCATCCTCTGATAAATTATTACAAATGTATACAATTTGATTAAAGAAAAGCATTTTCTCATAAATCATTTGCTTATAGTTTTATTTTAAAAAAATTGTTGTTCATTATGATTAAATGGGTAACTTTTAAAATACGGTTTTCATAATTCTGAATACCACTGAGCCTTGTTTTCAAATTCTCCTTGAGTAAGTGAATATATTCAGGGCCTCGAAACGGGTTTCAAAAAAGAAATTTACATCGTAATTTGGTTATAGTTCCCGGCGCCGACTGGGCACCCTCCAGTTTAGAATAATTAGTCTTCAAATACAGTGACCAAAACTGAACTCAGAATGGAAAGCAACAGTGACACGTCAAGTGAGAACAAGGCACACTAGTGACTTGTAGAATGAGAGTCGGACAGAACGGCTCGTAGAGCGAGGATAGGACACAAGAACCTGCAGAGTGAGACTAGGACAGAACCACTTGAAGAACGAGAATAGAGCACAACGACTTGCAGAGTGAAAATAGCACACAATAACTTGCACAGGAAGAATAAACGTACTAACAAATTATAAGTTAAAAATAGTGCACACTAATGATTAGAAGAAAGAGAATGTAACTCACCAGTGACCTGTAAAGTGAATGTAACTCACCAGTGACCTGTAAAGTGAATGTAAATCACCAGTGACCTGTAGAGTGAATGTAACTCACAAGTGACCTGTAAAGTGAATGTAACTCACCAGTGACCTGTAAAGTGAATGTAAATCACCAGTGACCTGTAGAGTGAATGTAAATCACCAGTGACCTGTAAAGTAAATGTAACTTTCTCGTGTCTGGAAACTCAAATGATTTACCAATTAAGACTAAAATAAACAGACTTTTATTGTAGGAACACTGGTAAGCACAGTGGTGGGAACAGTGTTAGGAACAGTGGTAGGAACAGAGGTAGGAACACTAATAGGAACACTGGTAAGAACGGTTGTAGGAACACTGGAAGGAACACTCGTAGGAACAGTGTTAGCAACAGTGGTAAGAACAGTGGTAGTAACAGTGGTAGGGACAGTGGTAGGAACAGTGGTAGGAACAGCGGTACGAACAATGGTAGGAACAATGGTAGGAACAATGGTAGTAACAGTGGTAGGAACAGCGGTAAGAACAATGGTAGGAACAACGGTAGGAACAATGGTAGGAACAGTGGTAGGAACAGCGGTACGAACAATGGTAGGAACAGTGGTAGGAACAATGGTAGGAACATCGGTAGGTACAGTGGTAGGAATAGCGGTACGAACAATGGTAGGAACAATGTTATCAACAATGGTAGGAACAGTGGTAGGAATAGTTGTAGGAACAATTGTTGGAGCAGTGTAGGAGCAATGATAGTAGTGATAATAGTGGTGATAGGAGTGGTGATAGTAGTGGTGATAATAGTGGTGATAGTAATGGTGATAGAAGTGGTGATAGTAGTGGTGATAGGTAAATAAGATAAGATTTCTTCAGATTTTTAACCCCGGAGGGTTAGCCACCCAGGATAACCCAAGAAAGTCAGTGCGTCATCGAGGACTGTCTGTCTTATTTCCATTGGGGTCCTTAATATTGTCCCCCAGGATGCGACCCACACCAGTCGACTAACAACCCAGGTACCTATTTGCTGCTAGGTGAACATGACAACAGGTGTAAGGAAACACGTCGAAATGTTTCCACCCGCCGGGAATCGAACCCGGGCCCTCCGTGTGTGAAGCGAGAGCTCTAGCCACCAGACCACCTTGCCGCCAAATGGTGACAGTAGTGATAATAGTGGTGATAGGAGTGGTGATAGTAGTGGTGATAGTAGTGGTGATAGAAGTGGTTATAGTAGTGGTGATAATAGTGGTGATAGCAGTGGTGATAGTAGTGGTGATAGGAGTGGTGATAGTAGTGGTGATAGTAGTGGTGATAATAGTGGTGATAATAGTGGTGATAGTAGTAGTGATAGTAGTGGTGATAGTAGTAGTGATAATAATGGTGATAGTAGTGGTGATAGTGGTGATAATAGTGGTGATAGTAGTGGTGACAGGAGTGGTGATAGTGGTGATAATAGTGGTGATAGTAGTGGTGACAGGAGTGGTGATAGTAGTAGTGATAATAATGGTGATAGTAGTGGTGATAATAGTGGTGATAGTAGTGATGATAGTAGTGGTGATAGGAGTGGTTATAGTGGCGAAAGTAGTGGTTATAGTAGTGGTGATAGTGGTGATATTAGTGGTGATAGCCAGGTCTCGTACCATCGTCATGACTGCCATCAAACACTGACCAGCTGCATGATAATCGCTACCAATATGTCATGTGGACGAAAGCGGGAAAGTGTTTTGGGTTATTACTTGCGATGCTCGGAGCACTGTGCGCACCAAAGCGCATTTTGCGCAGTTCGATAAACTGCTTAGTACGAATTGGAAATATTACATATTCTTCTCACCAAAACACATTCTGTAGATTATTACGATTTATGCCAAAAAAAATACGTTATTTGTAGTGCACTGCTCATGGCAGCATGACGCACAATGTATCATGCACAGCACGACGCATTACTCATTACAAAAAATCACGACGTATTTTGGAAAATATGAAGCATTTTGTGCGGTGCAACACATTCTGCGCCAGCACTACGACGTATTCCACACAACACGACGTATTCCACACAACACGACGTATTCCACACAGCACGACGTATTCCTTCACAGAAAGATTCATTCTACGCAGCACGATCTATTCTGTGAAACACCACGCACTTTCTGCAGCAAGATCCATACTGCAGTGCAGCAGCGAGCTTTCTGTGCAGCACGACATTGTATAACAGGACGCAGTCACTGCAGCCTGATGCGCTCTGTGAAGCACCACCCATTCTGCTGTTCCTATACATCAGATAACTCGGATTTTTCAGAAAGAGAATCCATAAAAATCGGGCAAACTTAGATAGACACTAGAAAAAATAATCAATTATGGAAAATATTCTATTCTATTCCATTTCACCATCATCTCTGTTTTTCTCTATTAGCGATTATTCTGAAAATTTATATTTTTTATATTTACTTAAGCTCTTTAGTTAAAAATAGTAAAATGTCTTTAATATCTTCTTTTTCTTTAGTCCTAAGCCACTCTAACATCCTTTTTTTTCATGATATGTAGAAATAAATACCTTGTTTGCTCTAGAACTAACATAACGAAGATACATTATAGTGGCAGGAATTCACAAAGTGACTAATAATGCCCATGTGAAATGCTCCAGATTTTGGAAATATCCTGACTCAGGAGAAAAGTTGAATAAATTAATACACAAATAACCCGCGCATAGAGGAGCTTACGACGACGTTTCGGTCCGACTTAGCATATTTACAAAGTCACAAGAGCAACGTGACTCTCACTGGAGAGAGAGGAGCTTACGACGACGTTTCGGTCTGACTTAGCATATTTACAAAGTCACAAGAGCAACGTGACTCTCTCACTGGAGAGAGGAGCTTACGACGACGTTTCGGTCTGACTTAGCATATTTACAAAGTCACAAGAGCAACGTGACTCTCACTGGAGAGAGGAGCTTACGACGACGTTTCGGTCTGACTTAGCATATTTACAAAGTCACAAGAGCAACGTGACTCTCACTGGAGAGAGGAACTTACGACGACGTTTTCCGATGCGGGTTATTTATGTATTGTTCCAGTTAGATTACTCTGTGTTTTTGTTCTTTGGGAATTAATTAAGAGAGAAAGGAAGCTTGTCTCTGCAACAGACAACCGTAACTGCATAGACCAGTGGTCGCCATTCTCACAGTTCGTCATTACGACAACACAGTCGCTGTCATATCCACGACTGGGCACCACGACATGCCACTCATACTGAAGAATTGCAGAACTTTCGCAAACACAAGTCAGGCTAATCTCAAGTGACCGCAGCTTCCGCTGTTAATACTTAAACTTCGAACATTGGAATTGTTCATAGCTGTATTCTGTAATTTGCTAGGGTGGCAGGCAGCGGAGTGGAGAGTGAGGCATCAGAGTGGCAACTGAGTGGGTGGCGGAACCAGGAGAGGCTGCAACAGGTGGGATAGCAGTGGGAGAGGTCAGTTAACTGGCACTCATCCTATTTTTGTATTACCCTTCAACCTCAAAATTCATTTTTTGTTTTCTTCCCCTCTCCCTCCTTCCCCTCTCCCCCTCTCTCTTTCTCTTTCCCAAATATGCACGTCGCTAGAGACGGCACATTCAAGAAAGCAAAAAATATGCAACTCTCGTCCCAATATTCAATACCTTTTGATAATTCTTTTAGTAACTCCGCACCTCCTTATAGTCTCCAAACTACGAATTCTCTGAATAATATTCACACCATACATTGCCCTCAGACACGACATCTCCAATATCTCCAGCCTCCTCCTCGCTGCAACATTTACCACCCAGGCTTCACACCTGTATAAGAATATTAGTATCATTATATTTTGTTACATTTGCCTTTTTGCCTCCATGGATAACGTTCTTTGTCTCCACAGATGACTCAGTGAACCACTCACCTTAAAAATGGTATGGTGACGCCGACAAGATGTGGAAAAAGGCACTTATGTTTAGTTCATCATTTACAACGTTTTCACTGCTCTAAGACTCCCCAAACTCTTAAGGCGCATTTGCAATGATACAACTCCAAAAACAATCATTACCCCGAAAAGAAAAAACTAAAGACAAGAACTCATTTCACCATTGAGAAAATCTGCTGAAATCATCACTAGAATCGTCTTGAAAAGCAAGATCAGTTTGGCTGCCATCACTTGCCAAACGAAGGAAATGCAGTAATTTATATCATGTCTTGTGGAACTGTTGACAGAAAATACAAAGATTAAACATCTCGAAATCTCCATAAAAATATCATTGAAATTACACTTGCTGATCACAATACCAACAATGTTTCCATAATACATGAACAAGCATTCACACCTGGATTGCAAAAAACTGATCAACACACTAGATGCCATAAAATATAAGCAGGTTGCTTTAAACATATCCACTATTCTAACATATATCTTATTGTTCGAGTAGAAAATTCACAAAGCTACACATATGACTTTTACTAATAGAAGGCCTCCTGTACACCTCTAAGTGTCAATATAATTCATAGGTAGACCTCCCACAGAATTCTTCTGCTCGAAAATTTCCTTCTCTCACAACTTGCCTCACCTCTGAATTTGTAGCATACATCACCCTTCCTCTTTGTATATAAATACGTATATTTCTTTTTATCCTTTGCATCAAGACTTTGTAAAACTTTACAAAAACTGAAATGCTGTAGCAGTAAAAACTTGCTCTTCGTGTGTATCTTGCACTTCATAGCTGGGGTTATTATTACGGTAAAGGGTTGACATGATTACGAAATACTAGATATTCCAGAGACACTCATAAAAGTCGAACTAGCATCCTCGGGCTGCAGGACCTGTCCGAACAGTTTCAACGAGTAATGGAACTCTGGCGACAGCAACCAAATACCGTTTATTTTTCACGCAATTTTGTTTGATATTTTTTTTGAGTGAGAGAGGGGTAGGGGAAGGGAAAGATATTGCCAAAATATAGCTATATGACGTGGCCCAATAAAAAGGTGCCCTACCTCTCCCCAACATACACGTGACAACCTTACTCCCCTCCTCCGTAATATCGTCCGCCTCTTCCACTATTCCCCACCGCCTCTCTGCTGGACATCGGAATTGGATTTCTTTGTGATCCTTGCCTTAATCGCACACTGAGCGAATGGGGAAGTGGAACGAACGATAAGAACCGCAAGAATAGAGAGGAGAGAGAGGACAGATAGACAGACAGACAGACAGACAGACAGACAGAGAAAGAGAAAGAGAGAGAGAGAAAGTGAGAGGCAGAGAAGCAAAGGTACACAGGGACAAAGGCAGAGACTGAGAGACAGAGAAAGAGAGAGGCAGCACTGGCAAAAGTGCCCCATCTGCCAACCCTTAGTCAGGTTCTTCTCAACCAGTAACTACCTTAGCTAACAATGAACCGACCGACACTGTGCCTGAACTAGTGCCGGGCCAAAACATGAGCAGTACAGATATATCTGGTTAGTGTGGACGAGGGCATTGAAAAAAATGGAAGAGAAATAGGCAGCTACCCAGAGCCGTCTCATCCCCCACAAACATAATTATCAAGGCTCAACAAGGAAACACAGAAAGTACAGGAAACAGGACACCATTCTCTCAGGCACCTAGGTAGTCACCGAAAGGGACACACCGCTCACAACCGTCTGCGTGACATCAGGTACAATTACTGCCGCAAGAGGGGCATCAAGAAGACCGCTGTCGAGAAAAAGGAATTGGATAGGCAGGTTCATCGGTTCTTTAGAGATTTGTTCTCAGAACAAACTAACAGGATCTAATAACTGGTGAGCACTTCCACAAGTCTCCCACTCAGCCACTCCTGTTTCAGCTTAGCAGGTGGTTTCATGCCTGAAACAAGACCACAGAGCTACGTCCCAGCGGCTGCCCCGGTGTCCTACCTGTCTCAAGGGCAAACACCTTACACACATTTAGTCAAGCCGAGCACAAACATGAGGAGCCAGTCTATCAGCATCCTGTCTGCCAATATTAGAGGCTTCATTACCAATGATGGTGAAATCATGCACAGTGTTGTGAACACAAGACGTTCTGGCATGATCAACGTTGTTGAGACATTTTTTGGACGAAAGGACTGCTAAAATTTGATAAAATATCTGGCTACACGTTATGGATGCGACGAAACAGACAAGGACAAGGAGGCATTGCCGTATGCTTTCATGAAGTGTACATTTCCAATTTATTGATGAAGACATTCCTAATCCCCTGGAAATGATGTTCTTCAGGCTATACGAAAACCCTAGTACCTCCGCACTAGCATTTGCAGTGTTCAGACCTCAATGGCCGTAGCAGATCCTATCAGATTGCAGATGAAAAAAGTGGACTCTGCTTCATCATAAATGTCAACATATATTTGTTGGTGACCTCACCCAACATCTTCTACAGAATGATTTTGATGAACGTTTAAGTGTTTGACTTGAAAAACTTTGTTAGCTTCCCTACTTATACCTCTGACTCCTGCCTTGACCTAGTAGTGAATCATCTATCTGAAGGCACATCACTTGCAAACCTCTGTTATGTTGACTCATCTAATAAAAAGGCTGTCTTTAAGACACTGAAGATACCAAGAGAACGAGGGGAAGAATCATCGGACACAACCTGGCTGTGGGAGAGACGAAACTGGCTTGCCCTTTGCTGGAGCTTGCCTCCTCCGACTGGAATGCTCTTCTCCATGATGATATTGATAACTATTTCAGTGACCATCTCGTCCCAGAATTTTATGCAGATGATTGAACCCTGACATTTACTGATCCAAAAGTGGAAATTCCAGCTGCTTTCAGTTACATCAATTACCTACTTAGTTATATCAATCTGGAGAAAACAATGGCAGGTTACATTTTCTTCTGAGAAAACACAAATGAAGATAATCTAGGCACCATGTTAATGCTGGAGCAGTGGTAAGAATGACTGGAAGAGAATTCGAACCCCGAGATGATATGGCTGTTCTGGGTGTGAAATTTGTTAAGGGTTCTTTCCCTTATAAACAAAAATAGGACAAAATATAAATTTAGTTAATAATAAAAAAAAATATAAAATGAGAAAAGGGGAAGTTAATTTTTAATAATATATTGAAAAATATAAAGTTTAGTTAACGTAACTGAATTAAAACCGAAAAAGAATAAATTATAGTGATTAAAGTTAACAACGGATGACTGTGTATCTTTAAAGATCCGTCGATGATTCGTAGAACACGGACGAGGTCTTACACGTTCCGGACAGTTTTCTTTGTACTACTAGGTGATGAGGATAGTAGAGTTGACCAGGATAACCATATCGTAGATATCATACAATCGGAAGGGAGCCTTGGTCAATACAGATGCTCATACCGTGCGCCAGCTGGGTGAGGTGGAGGCTCGTAGAGGAGGCCAGGATATCCGAATCATAACTCGAGTCTACGATCGGGCTGGAACTCTAGTCAAGAAACACACACAGCCTTATGATGCAGATAGCCCCTGTAGTCAGCATATTGGAGTGACCCGATTCCAATCCTACGGGCTGAGAAAAATAAGAGGTTACCAGGGGAAACATAGATTAAACCTAAGTCAATGCAGGTAACTTAATACAATGAACAATCACGAGGACTACTTACCGAAAGGAGAGTCAGGAGTAGAGTGACACTAATGGTCTCTCCTGGCTACTAGGTAAACACCAGTAGTTCTTCCCCTGGATGGTAGGGAGTGGTGACGGTCAAAACCTTGAGTAGTTTAACTAGGAGATATAACTACTCGTTCACCCATAAACTTAATGTACAAAATACCAAGTCCTTACATACTCACACCTTAAGTATGCACCACTTCCTAAAATTGCCTTCCCCGTCTCATGTAAAACCCCAGGACGGAAAAAAAAGCAGGAAGACGATTTATCTCTTCGCCTGGACCGGCCTGGAGAGATGTAGGTGGCCTTACTGTTAAGTGCAAGGGTAATATTGTCAAGGTACCCTTAGCCCCTCTTCATGGACAGCTAGAAGACAGCTTTTATACAAAAAGATGGGCAGCAAAGAGCAACTACACTCGGACTGAATCCTTCTAGTGCACATTATTTGAGAGCTCATTCCTTCCTAGAATGACTCGAATCTAGAACATTTTTGTACAGTATAACAACATCGATGAACTAAAGTTAGTTGACGAAATGCAATCGCTGGCCCACAACTGGCTCTAACTTCATCCTGCTCCCTATTTGCGTGTTTCATAGCAATAAAAAGGCTTTCAAATGTACTGAGATAGATAAAAGCTTTTAGCTTGTAAATAAAGGTGCGTAGGAACTCTGAATCTAACCCTGTGAAAACTCTTGTGTAAATAAAAAAAAATGGACAGAGAGACAGAGAGACAGAGAGATAAAGGGAGTTAGAGAGAGAGAGAGAGAGAGAGAGGGGAGAGAGAGAAAAAAGGGGAGAGAGAGAGAGAGAGAGAGAGAGAGAGAGAGAGAGAGAGAGAGAGAGAGAGAGGAAGGAGGAGAGGGAGAAGTAAATAATGATAGGCAAGAGAAGAAGGGGGAGGAGAAAGAGTGAAAGAGGTACAGATACGAGGCTTGTTAAAAGAAAGAGGAAATAAGGCAGACATAATAGACATCGTTTCAGCTCACTGCATCATGAGAACCAATACAATAATAAGTTATCCACACAGACCATTACACTGCTCTATATAGCTGCTTATTTACTACAATATGATCATCAATACATAAGAAAACAAGGCAATTTTGTTTTCATTTTTTCTGCGGTTTATTGCAGCTTGCGGCATATTTTGACATTTTGGAAATTCTAGGTACGATTAGTACCTAGTGAAAAGGGAGAGGGGATAGTGGAAATAGAGAAAATATAATGGGAATGGAGAAGGGATAGTGGGAATAGAGAAGGGGTAGTGGGAATGGAGAAGGGATAGTGGTAGTGGAGAAGGAATATTAAGAACAGAGAAGGAACAGTGATAATATGACACGTATAGCGAGAATGGAGAAGGGATAGTGGGAATATAGAGGCAATAGTGATGATGAAGAGGGGATAGTGGGAATGGAGATGGAATGCTTGAAATGCAGGAGGAATACTGGAAATGGAGAGATGGGATATTGGAAATGGAGAGAAGGGAGGGTGCGCATGGCGGTATGAAACATAAAAGGATTAGAAACAGGAGAAAGCAAAGAAACAAAAGATGTAAAAATATTAATAAATGTCAAGTCCTAGACAAAGAGAGAAAGGGAAGGAGCAATAAATTCTTTAAATGTGTCCACAAACTCTGCAACACTGTCATGCAAAGTAATAAAAATCTAATGCATGTAAGACCCAGGAATGCATGGGGAGGAGTTAGTAAGATTATTATTAATATTATTATTATTATTATTATTATTATTGTTGTTGTTGTTGTTGTTGTTGTTGTTGTTATTATTATTATTATTATTATTATTATTATTATTATTATTATTATTATTATTATATTTTTATTATTATTATTATTATTATTATTATTATTATTGAGACAATTCAATTCACTTTAACGAATAATATTCAACTTCTGTATAAACAGAGATACGTATCCTGGTGTATATACACTGATTGTGAGATTGTTAAGTTTATGACTTATTTAGCATTCTTTGGCTCTGTTGGCAGCGCACTCAACTCACATACTGAGTGTCCGTGGTTCGATCCCCAGCAAGGGTGGAAACGTTGAGCATGTTTAGCTACACCTGCTGCCCCTGTTCACCTAGCAGTACGTAGGTACCTGGGTGTTAGTCGACTGTTGTGGGTCGCATCCTGGGTTGGTAGTGTACCTTAGATAGAGTTGCAGTTTTGAAATGAACTGAGTTAGGATAACAGTTCTTATTTTGTAAAATTTATTTTTGTTAAAAAAGAGCAACACTTTCCCTGTACACTAACTTGAAAGAATGTTTAAATCCAAGAGGGTAAAAAAAAAAAAGATTTTCTATCAAATATTGTTTTATTTATTTGTTTTAAATAAACACACACACACACACACACAGTTAGATTAAATTTTGGTGTTATTTGCAGTCTAATCATTTGTTTCCAAAGGTCCGCCAAACTGCAGTACATCAACACACACAATTTCTCAAACACACGTCCTTCGTTCGACGAACCCGGTAATCTACATACCATTATTCAGTTAATCTGGAGAACGAGCGCCTAGCGTGGCATTTAGAGCGTTGTATCAAGGCCGCAGGAAGTGGCAGAATTTCCACTGAGCTTAAAATATATTCATATGAACCCAAAAGTTTCCTTTGCATCACTACATTTTTTCCACGAGGGTTATGTCTCTAAGTAGTTATCATTATACAAAAAAAAAAAAAAAGTTATACATTTCAAATATTTTTTTCATGGAGGCAAGAGATGTGTTCATTATATTCAAGATACGAGTTAATTAATTTTACATCGTTAGCAGAGACGGTAAGATGTTACGTAGTTGCCAAAATAAGAATCCTCTCAGTTCCACTGACTAACTAAACTTATCTTTTGATTCTTCGTTCTTATCAGGATTCACTCAGTGGCCTCGCAGACGACTTAATAAGCTAAGTTCAGAGTGCTAAAGAGATTCAGATGAAAGATGACGGCCAGGAGCTGGAAGACGACTGGCATAAAAACAAATGATCTTAAACGACGTATTGGAGATTAATCCACTAAGTGTAAAACAGTAAATATTATAACCAGGGAAGAAGAGAACAGAGACAAGGATTTATCTGGGAAGGAAACAAGTCTTTACTTATCTGAGCATATCCAATTTTGCTTTAATAAAAGAAAGTTTGCGTCTTAATTACAAGGCTTGATTAAGCAAAACAACATTTATATATTTGCTAAGTGTATCTCTGTGTCCGGCCTTATTTCTCCAGGCTTCCAGTGTTCTACTTCACTACTTTATGTGATAAGTTTCACATGTGAAAAAGGAAAAAGATGGTACGATTTTGTTATTGTATTTCTTGTGCATAATTTTGCTGTGTTATCCAGTGCACTAACTCAGGCACTTTGTTGACACTTGACAAAGTAAAACATTGCAATAAGAAAGAA
>WNWK01001438.1:210000-227500 GCA_009830355.1 Cherax destructor | reverse complement strand
CACATGCTTGCTGGAAGTCCAAGCCCCTCGCACACAAAACTTCCTTTACCCCCTCCCTCCAACCTTTCCTAGGCCGACCCCTACCCCGCCTTCCCTCCACTACAGATTTATACACTCTCGAAGTCACTCTGTCTCGTTCCATTCTCTCTACATGTCCAAACCACCTCAACAACCCCTCCTCAGCTCTCTTGACAATCGTTTTGGTAATCCCGCACCTCCTCCTAATTTCCAAACTCCGAATTCTCTGCATTATATTCACACACACATTGACCTCAGACATGACATCTCCACTGCCTCCAGCCTTCTCCTCGTTGCAACATTCATCACCCATGCTTCACACCCATATAAGAGCGTTGGTATAACTATACTCTCATACATTCCCTCTTTACTTCCATGGACAAGGTTCTTTGTCTCCACAGACTCCGAAGTGCTCCACTCACCCTTTTCCCCTCATCAATTCTATGATTCACCTCATCCTTCATAGACCCATCCGCCGACATGTCCACTCCCAAATATCTGAATACATTCACCTCCTCCATACTCTCTCCCTCCAATCTGATATCCAATCTTTCGTCACCTATTCTTTTTGTTATCCTCATCACCTTACTCTTTCCTATATTCACTTTCAATTTTCTTCTTTTACACACCCTACCAAATTCATCCACCAACCTCTGCAGCTTCTCTTCAGAATCTCCCAAAAGCACAGTGTCATCAGCAAAAAGCAACTGTGACAACTCCCACTTTGTATTTGCTTCTTTATCTTTTAGCCCAACACCTCTTGCCAAGACCCTCGCATTCACTTCTCTTACAACCCCATCTATAAATATATTGAACAACCACGGTGACATCACACATCCTTGTCTAAGGCCCACTTTTACTGGGAAATAGTCCCCTTCCCTCCTACACACTCTAACCTGAGCCTCACTATCCTCATAAAAACTCTTCACTGCTTTCAGTAACCTTCATCCTATTCCATACACCTGCAACATCTGCCACATTGCCCCCCTATCTACCCTATCATACGCCTTTTCCAAATCCATAAATGCCACAAAAACATCTTTACCCTTATTCAAATACTGTTCACCTATATGTTTCACTGTAAACACTTGGTCTACACACCCCCTACCTTTCCTAAAGCCCCTTGTTCATCTGCTATCCTGCTTTCTGTTTTACTCTTAATTCTTTCAATAATAACTCTACCATACACTTTACCAGGTACACTCAAAAGACTTATTCCCCTATAATTTTTGCACTCTCTTTTGTCCCCTTTGCCTTTATACAAAGGAACAATACACGCTCTCTGCCAATCCCTAGGTACCTTACCCTCTTCCATACATTTATTAAATAATAGCACCAACCACTCCAAAATTATATCCCCACCTGCTTTTAACATTTCTATCTTTATCCCATCAATCCCAGCTGCCTTACCCCCTTTCATTCTACCCACTGCCTCACGAACTTCCCTACACCCACAACTGGCTCTTCCACACTCCTACAAGATGTTATTCCTCCTTGCCCTACACACGAAATCACAGCTTCCCTGTCTTCATCAACATTTAACAAATCCTCAAAATATTCTCTCCATCTTCCCGATACCTCTAACTCTCCATTTAATAACTCTCCTCTCCTATTTTTAACTGTCAAATCCATTTGTTCTCTAGGCTTCCTCAACTTATTAATCTCATTCCAAAACTTTTTCTTATTTTCAACAAAATTTGCTGATAACATCTCACCCACTCTCTCATCTGCTCTCTTTTTACATTGCTTCACCACTCTTTTAACCTCTCTTTTTCTCTCCATATACTCTTCCCTCCTTGCATCACTTCTACTTTGTAAAAACCTCTCATATGCTAACTTTTTCTCCCTTACTACTCTCTTTACATCATCATTCCACCAATCGCTCCTCTTCCCTCCCGCACCCACTCGCCTGTAACCACAAACTTCTGCTGAACACTCTAACACTACATTTTTAAATCTACCCCATACATTTTCGACCCCATTGCCTACACTCTCACTAGCCCATCTATCCTCCAATAGTTGTTTATATCTTACCCTAACTGCCTCCTCTTTTAGTTTATAAACCTTCACCTCTCTTTTACTTACTGATTCTATTTTCCTTGTATCCCATCTACCTTTTACTCCCACTGTAGCTATAACTAAAAAGTGATCTGATATATCTGTAGCCCCTCTATAAACATGTACATCCTGAAGTCTACTCAACAGTCTTTTATCTACCAATACATAGTCCAACAAACTACTGTCATTACGCCCTACATCATATCTTGTATACTTATTTATCCTCTTTTTCTTAAAATATGTATTACCTATAACTAAACCCCTTTCTATACAAAGTTCAATCAAAGGGCTCCCATTATCATTTACACCTGGCACCCCAAACTTACCTACTACACCCTCTCTGCATGTTTCTCCCACTTTAGCATTTAGGTCCCCTACCACAATTACTCTCTCATTTGGTTCAAAAGTTCCTATACATTCGCTTAACATCTCCCAAAATCTCTCTCTCTCCTCTACACTCCTCTCTTCTCCAGGTGCATACACGCTTATTATGACCCACTTTTCGCATCCGACCCTTATTTTAATCCACATAATCCTTGAATTTACACATTTATATTCCCTTTTTTCCTTCCATAACTGATCCTTCAACATTATTGCTACCCCTTCCCTTCCATTTAAAGCAACGAAGACAGTAAATCATCCAATAAGTTCATAACTTTTTCTTCTTTGGATATACGGTCGGTCATATTGAAGGGAAATAGATGTGAGATGTTTGTCTCAGTTTCTGCTGCTACTTAAACTTGGTACAAGACACCTGACGTTTCTGTTCGTCCTACAAGAGCACCATCAATCTTCTGCAAGCACCCAGTAACCTCCCCGGGGAACATTTCCCCCACTTGCCCCACCAAGCTCTCATCCCCCACCCACCCTACCACCACCACTAACACCCTCCAGCTCCTGTCCTACTCCTATAACCCTACCACAATCATCAACCCACTTCCACTACACTCACCTTATCACCCAATCCTTCCACCTCAACTCCACCCCTCCACTTTCCCAATCCCTTCCACTACACTCCCCTCCCACCCATTCATCCCACTCCCACTAACCCATCCCACTGAAATATCTAGGGTACTGTAGTAAAATAAATAAGAAAATACTGAGTTCCCTCTTATCTCGACTCCGCTTAATTAATAGTCTCATTAACCAGAAACTAAAGAGGCCTGGCAGTGTTTACGGCACCATAGGTGCTGAGCGTGTTTACAAGCAGAGGAACACTAACTCCTTTCTGATCGTTTTAACTTAACACATCAGACGTTTTCCACTCAGTCCCAAGCTGTTTTCCCAGAAAGGAGAAGCCATCATGATACAACAATAACTAACGGAATAACATCTTCCGGATTTACAAATTACAGTCACCGCTTCTAATCTCCAGTTTTCCCACTAACCATGTTCCTCTGATTTACTTCAGAAATATTAATATGATTAAGCATGCTCACATATACCTACTGAATGTTCAAACACCTCGCTCATCTTCACACTCTCCTCCCAACCTCTCCTCACCTGTACTCTACACCTGTGATCCTCTCCAGGTTTATGCACTCTCTTAATTAATCTTTCTTCAGTATTTCTACTTGGTCGAATCGTCTTATTAACCCTTCCTCCGCTCTTCAGAGCTTTTGCTTCATACCATCATAGCTCGGTTGGTAGAGCACTCAGTTCATACACCGAGTGTCCGTGGTTCGATTACCGGTAAGGGTGGAAACACAGGGCGTGTTTCCGTACACCTGCTGACCCTCTTCACCTAGCAGCAGGTATGCACCTGGGTGTGGGTCGCATCCTGGGGACAAGATTAACCTTGGTTGCTCGAAATGGTGTGCATAACTTGTGGCTTTGTATATAGTATGTCACTGATGTCAACTATGGTCTGTATAAGTTGTATTATGTACTTGTAGAAATAAAGATTATTATTATTATTATATTTACACCAAAATTTTTATTTCAGACACGATATTTCCACTGCCTCCACCAGTCACTTCGTAGAAACAGTGAAAGGCAGAACCTCGTACCGTTGAAACAATAAAAGGCAGAACCTCGTAACGTTGAAACAATAAAAGGCAGAACCTCGTAACGTTGAAACAATAAAAGGCAGAACCTCGTACCGTTGAAACAATAAAAGGCAGAACCTCGTACCGTTGAAACAATAAAAGGCAGAACCTCGTAACGTTGAAACAATAAAAGGCAGAACCTCGTACCGTTGAAACAATAAAAGGCAGAACCTCGTACCGTTGAAACAATAAAAGGCAGAACCTCGTACCGTTGAAACAATAAAAGGCAGAACCTCGTACCGTTGAAACAATAAAAGGCAGAACCTCGTACCGTTAAAACAATAAAAGGCAGAACCTCGTACCGTTGAAACAATAAAAGGCAGAACCTCGTACCGTAGAAACAGTGAAAGGCAGAACCTCGTACCGTTGAAACAATAAAAAGGCAGAATCTCGTACCGTTGAAACAATAAAAGGCAGAACCTCGTACCGTTGAAACAATAAAAGGCAGAATCTCGTACCGTTGAAACAATAAAAAGGCAGAATCTCGTACCGTTGAAACAATAAAAGGCAGAACCTCGTACCGTTGAAACAATAAAAGGCAGAATCTCGTACCGTTGAAACAATAAAAGGCAGAATCTCGTACCGTTGAAACAATAAAAGGCAGAACCTCGTACCGTTGAAACAATAAAAGGCAGAATCTCGTACCGTTGAAACAATAAAAGGCAGAACCTCGTACCGTTGAAACAATAAAAGGCAGAACCTCGTACCGTTGAAACAATAAAAAGGCAGAACCTCATACCGTTGAAACAATAAAAAGCAGAACCTCATACCGTTGAAACAATAAAAGGCAGAACCTCGTACCGTTGAAACAATAAAAGGCAGAATCTCGTACCGTTGAAACAATAAAAGGCAGAATCTCGTACCGTTGAAACAATAAAAGGCAGAATCTCGTACCGTTGAAACAATAAAAAACAGAACCTCATACCGTTGAAACAATAAAAGGCAGAACCTCGTACCGTTGAAACAATAAAAGGCAGAATCTCGTACAGTTGAAACAATAAAATGCAGAACCTCGTACCGTTGAAACAATAAAAGGCAGAATCTCGTACCGTTGAAACAATAAAAGGCAAAACCTCGTACTGTTGAAACAATAAAAGGCAGAACCTCGTACCGTTGAAACAATAAAAGGCAGAATCTCGTACCGTTGAAACAATAAAAGGCAGAATCTCGTACCGTTGAAACAATAAAAGGCAGAACCTCGTACTGTTGAAACAATTAAAGGCAGAACCTCGTACCGTTGAAACAATAAAAGGCAGAATCTCGTACCGTTGAAACAATAAAAGGCAGAACCTCGTACCGTTGAAACAATAAAAGGCAGAACCTCGTACCGTTGAAACAATAAAAGGCAGAATCTCGTACCGTTGAAACAATAAAAGGCAGAATCTCGTACAGTTGAAACAATAAAAGGCAGAATCTCGTACCGTTGAAACAATAAAAGGCAGAATCTCGTACCGTTGAAACAATAAAAGGCAGAACCTCGTACCGTTGAAACAATAAAAGGCAGAACCTCGTACCGTTGAAACAATAAAAGGCAGAATCTCGTACACATACAAAAACTTCGGCACTAAGAGACTTTCCTTTTTTTAGAATCCACTGATTTTTTTTTCAAAGATTTTTTTAACACTCCAGCTGCTTTCTTAACATATTATCTTCTGTGATTTACCTCATCCATGTATAGACCCATCTTGACATATTCACTCTCAAGTATCGAAATACATTTCCCGAATCTCTTCCTTCCAATCTCACTTTCAATCTTTCTGTCCATTGATTTCTATTTACTCTCATCATCTTCCTCTTTTCTGTGTTCACTTTCAACTTTATTTTTATATTCTCTCAAATTCCTCTACCAAATCTGAAACCTCTTTTCTAATTTTTCTAATAGCACTGTGATATCCACAAGCGGCAACTCTGATAACTCCCATTTAATGTCAAATTCATTAACTGTTAAACCCACTCGTCTACCTATCATTTGAATTCACCCATTGAAACCCCGGTCAATAAACGTTAAACACATCCTTACAAAAGACCATTTTCTAACTGTAATTAAAAATATTCTTTTCTCTTTCTATTTACCCTACCTTGGTCTTATCACATAAATGTTTTTCTTTCAATTTGCCATCTACTCCATACATTTGCAGCACTATCCACATTTTATCCCTATCCGGTACTGCTTGCTTATGTGATGGAACGCAAATACCTAATACACACAAGTCGTCCCCTTTCTTGATCCAGGTGTTGCTCAGGGTTAAGGACTTGACACTGAGCATCACGTTGAAATATTGACGTAATTAAACGAAAATTGTCAATTACACCAAGTACGCCAAAGTTTCCCAACTCAGACAACACCAGTGACTCGGACTTCAACATTATAGGCTCCCGAATCAAGCCTTAACTTCCCTAAGAATTCATTTAACAAATACTAGTTTCTTCCCTCTACAACCCGTCTGAAATTTATATACCCTAATATATATACAATGTATATACCTCTCGTTGTATATACATCGAGAGTTTACTTCAGTCCCTCTATTATGGGCCGGGTTGTCATTGGCTGGGTGTGTATAGATAACATGCAGTCTTAATGATTCTCGTGTAATCGATAAGTTTTGAACCTTAGATACAGTTGACTTGATTCCTTCAGCTCCGTTACGATGGAGTATATACACAGTGCATCTCTCAGCGTACAATATGTACCTCTGTATGTACACGGAGAGGTGTGTTTTTGTGCATATACACCGAGAGTTGTACTTTTCCTGGTCTATATTCGCAGGCGTGCATCTCTAGGTGTATATACAATGAGAGCTGTGCATCTCTCGGTATATAAACACCAAGAAGTGTCTGAGTGTATATACACCCAAAGGCGTGTATATCTCATTGTACATACATCCAAAGTCGTATATGTCTCAGTGTATCTACAACGAAGGGCATGCATCTCTGTGTATATACACTGAGAGGTGTGTATCTGAATATATACGCTCCAAGGTGTGCATCTCTCAATGTATATAAGACAAGAGGTAAGCCTATCAATATACGTAGAATAAGAGGTGTCTCTTGGTACATATACAACTGTTGAGGTCTCTGTATACAGTGTGAGTATTTTAGTCCCTTTAATAGGGATTAGTCTTCATTGTTATCACACGAGAGAAATGCAGCCTTAATGACACCCAGGTAGTCAATAGGCTTTGCACCTAACACACCAATTTTAACTCACTCCCATTTAGACTCTCAACACCATTTTAAATTAGGTTCCATTCCATTTCTCTGCATTCATAGTATTAAAAAACTTTCATTTAAAATATCAATCAACAATTCCTATTCAAGCTTTCTAGCCTCAGAATCTCCTCTATGAGTTCCTTCTTTTTCAATTCCACACAGGAGCAACGACCCTCCTGTTCTGGACATTTAAATTAACTTTTGTGATACGCATGATAAAGGGGGAAGAATCCTAACCCCCGTAACCTGGGGAACAGGAAAGTTAATTTTTCAATTCCGATAAAAATTAGAGCTATGTTTAGGGCTTTGAATATGCAGTACTCTGAGCCTAGTGCATCAATGTGTGTCTTAAAATATCTCTTCTTATTTGTATTTCATTAACACAAAGCCGGTGCGAGTCATTCATCTCAGAGTGTTGCAAGCTTGATCCTCCGACTGCTGATCTTGGACTGGTCTCTGGACAGTCAGACTATTGGTGTTGCCCTTAAATTAAACAGTCAGAGAGAGACTAGCCAAAAGACGAGTAGCATGCACTTGTGTGTCCTGATTGGTGACGTGCATATAACGTGGGCCCTGATTGGTGACGTGCATATAACGTGGATCCTGATTGGTGACGTGCATATAACGTGGATCCTGATTGGTGACACAAATGCAACAGGTTTACTGCTTAGCCATAGTAGAAGACCGTCTAGGAATGGGACCGCTTTCCCAGGCTGCCAGACGAATAATTAACCGATATTATCGGTTAATCAATCGTTATTACAAGTTAATATACATTAACCTAATTAAAGTTGGAATAACGTAGCCTAAAATAACAAATTTAAATGTTAGTGCAACGTTGGACTTGGCAAAAATGCACGAAGGGCAATTCGTAAGACGACACGGTTCAGATAGAAAAAAAATGCTTTACTAAGTAGTTAGAAACTTGTATAAAGAAATAGAGGCCAACATACATAGTGCATATACAGAGAGTGTGTGTATATACACATTGGGATTTACATATCTGTTTGAATACACCGAGGGACGTATATCTCTCACTGTATATTACCGAGGGTTGGTTATCACAGTGTATATACACGGAGAGGTATACATCTCTGAGTGTCTGTGTCCTGAGAATATGTATTAATCCCTGACGGTATACACAGGAAATACATCCTTATTGACCCTCGAGCTTTTAACTTAACTGACTGTTAAAAAGAATAATATAGATGGAAGACGAGCTGGGGAAGATAGACTGAGAGACGCTTGCTTAGGAGACACTCTTAGAGAGACATTTGCTTATTAAACAATGGTTTGGAGACACTTGTCTAGGAGATACACTTCAAGAAGCACTTGTTTAAAAGACACGCACTGAGAAACACTTTCTACGACACACTTCAAGAATTACTCGTCTAGGAGACATTTTCCTGGAGACACTCGTCTAGGAGACACTCAACTAGGAAAATTTCCTGGAGACACTCGACTAGGAGACACTTTCCTGGAGACACTCGTCTAGGAGATACTCGACTAGGACACACTTTCCTGGAGACACTCATCTAGGAGACACTATCCTGGAGACACTCATCTAGGAGAAACTCGACTAGGAGACACTTGTCTAGGAGACACTTTCCTGAAGACACTCGTCTAAGAGACACTCGTCTAGGAGACACTCGTCTAGCAGAAACTTTCCTATCATGAAAAAAAACATTTTATTTTTAATCTCAGTTAAAGGGTCATTCATCCTGTGCTGTCATTCACTGTTGACATCTCATCACCTGTTTTCCTGTTTATAATAAACAAAACTAATTGCCTCATTCATTAGCGGTTTAACGATGCCAAGCCAAACAATTACAAAATCCAAATTTATATATATATATATTTTATTAGTTGTGAAAATTGTTGATATAGAGCCAATATTTTTCAGGCATTAAACACCTGACTACAGGTAGTTTAATTTTAAGTAGCTAATGATGCACATGTTCTGCGTTTGACGATGGCAAAGGGATTTTGATCAGAGGATCGAGCCTCCACCACCACTCTCAATGAACCACACATCTTAAGGGAGTTATAGCGAGTAAAAAAAAATATCTACCAAGTAATTTAACAGACCAAGTGTAAATGACATTTTTTTAAGCGGCATTGAAAATAGTTGCAAGTATCTGAGGGACAGCTGAGTGGATTTAACGATTAAACATCATTAAAGCGTCCAGCCGTCAGATGGCGTTAGTATTAAACCTTTTACAATGTTTTCACTTTGAGATTTAAACTGTCTTATTTTTGCCTCAACAAGTGACCTAACTCTACGACACCTTTAACACCCCACCACTTCACCCCACCACTTTACCCCACCCGTACTAAGTCAAACACCTAAATTATTGGGATTAATTGAAGTCTCTCGAACTGTACCCGTCGGAACGTAGGCAAGAAAGATGCCGAAATCACCTACTGCAGGTGATTTCGGCGTACAGATTCAAACGGTTCAAAATACCTCCACTGAAAAGAAGAGGCAACTCAATGAACGTAAAAGGACCAAGACTCATCAACCCCTTCGAAGGACTGATGGAAGTTCAGCTCCACGGAGTTGAACTCCCCTCCAGGCTGAGGGACTGACCACTGCTGTCTATAATGCATTATCTCTGTATTTGACTGATGAAGCCTACAACGTAGGTGAAACTTTTCTACAATAAAGATGCCCAGCTGTTGCACATGTGTCTTAATCATCTCTCAGACTCACCAACAGTCTCCCAGACTCGCCAACAGTCTCCCAGACTCACCAACAGTCTCCCAGACTCACCAACAGTCTCCCAGACTCACCAACAGTCTCCCAGACTCACCAACAGTCTCCCAGACTCACCAACAGTCTCTCAGACTCACCAACAGTCTCCCAGACTCACCAACAGTCTCCCAGACTCATCAGCAGTCTACAAAACTCATCAACAGTCTACAAAACTCACCAACAGTCTCCCAGACTCACCAACAGTCTCCCAGACTCACCAACAGTCTCCCTCGATAATCAAGTAATGTTAATACTTTCTAACTCTTGTTGCAAGTAACTCAATACGTCCTTCACAGATAAGACTTTTTTTAAAGATTGCAGTTTCTGAGTGTCTGATAGTTATCTTGTGTGTGTTTATGTGTATGTGCGTGTGTGTGTATGTGTGTGTGTGTGTGTTGTGTGAGAAATACAAAAATCATGTCAAATTTGGTATAGTTTTAAAGAAAATTACAGAAATTTATAAAGTTCAAAACTAGCTATTTCACGAATTATGAAAAAAAAAATAGCTTCCTATAAAAGTTATGTCTGGGATTCCACATGTCTACCCAAGATTTTTCCCTTCCTTTAGGCCTGCCCTAAATCTGAAGAAAAAAACTCGTTCTCTTCAAAATTCCTACGGGTCTTATAAGAACATAAGAATGGAGGAACATTACAGAAGGCCTACTGGCCCATACAAGGCAGATCCTTATGGACGTCTTATAGACGTCATTAAAGCTTATGATAGAGTTCCACATCGGAAATTGTTGAGGAATATAAAGGCATACAGAATAGGAGAATTATTTTCTGGATTGAGAGATGGCAACAGAGAATTTGCATAAATGGGGAAAACTCAGAGTAGGGACGCGTCACAAGCGGTGTTCCACAGGGGTCAGTGATGGGCCCGTTGTTGTTCTCAATAAACAAACGACAGATGAGGGAATAAATAGCGACATAAGCAAATATGCTGATGACACCAAAATAGGATGTCGGATTAATTCCAACGAAGAGGCTAGAGAGCTACAGGAAGATCTGAATAGTTTGATCAAGTGGTCGGAGTAATGGCAGAGGCAGTTTAACACAGTCAAATAACCATGGCACTTGTAAACTAAATAATGTAGATCTTAATCACTCTGAATGAGAAGATTTAGGAGCTCTGGTTAACAGTAATCTAAAACCAAAACAACAGTGTGTAAGTGTTCTCAATATAGTAAATAGAATTCTTAGTTTTATATCAAGAAGTATAAATAACAGGAGTCCTGAGGTTATTCTTCACCTCTCTATATAGTTGGTTAGGCCTCATTTAAATTATGCCCTACAGTCCTGGTCACCGTATTACAAAATGGATATAAATGCACTGGAAGTACAGAGAAGAATGACAAAGTTGATACCATGTATCAGATATCCTTCCTGAGAGGGTAAACTGAGGGCACTTAATCTGCACTCTCTAAAAAGTCGCAGAATTAGGGAAATATGATTGAGGTGTATAAAGGGAAAACAAGAATAAATAAAGGGGATATAAATAACGTGCTAAAAATATTTAACCAAGCCAGGACTCGCAGCAATGGGTTCAAGTTGGAAAAAATTAAATTTAAAAACGATATAGGAAAGTATTGGTTTGGTAACAGAGTTGAGAAGCGTCTTTTAAATAGTTTTAAATAGGTTAGACAAGTACATGAGTGGGTGTGAGTGGGTGTGCTTTTCTTATGTTTTTATACCAACTCTTGATCTAAATCCTTATTATATGAACTTTCTCTTTTAGCATTGTTGTACTGAAACCTTTATTAATTCAATTTGAGTTTTCCAAGAAACGTTTTCTTTCATAGATTTTTTAATAAATTCTTCCTGTCTTACCTGATTTAATTCCAGTTTCGTCTGTATGTTCATTCATTCACTAAACTTTTTTTTCTCCAGATTTAGTGCCCTCCGCTATACTGTAAACAAAATGCTAATATTATTTTCCAATAATTTTTTTTTAATACATATAACTTTCCTTACCTCAGAAATCCTCGGTATAAATTTTTCCTTTACATATTTTAGGACACAACTCACATATTTCACTCCATTCCCTTCATTATAAACAGGTAGAGACCTTTTTTCCCAAGCTGTGGTGGCTGATCTATATTCACAACAGCATCAAGGTCTTCAGAGAGAGAGAGAGAGAGAGAGAGAGAGAGAGAGAGAGAGAGAGAGAGAGAGAGAGAGAGGGAGAGAAAGAGAAGTGAGAGAAGAAGGGAGGAAAACAGAAATCAAATAGCCAAGGCACCTAGGCAGTGCTCCTTCTGTCACCTGTGGGGGCACACCACTAACAACTGCCTGAGAGATACCAGCCGCGGTTACTGCCACAAAGGGGGACATCAAGAAGACCACTGTTGTAAAAAGAACTTGACAGTCAGAATCACTAGTTTTTTAGAAATTTATCCTGGAAACATAAGAGCAGGATCTCAGAAATGAACATATATACACGTCACCCACCCAGCTACTTCTATCTTTCCTCTGCATGTGGTTTGTGCCTTATACAACACCACAAAGCTACAGCCCAGCGTGGTGTCCAACCTGATTAACGGCAATCAACTTACCCATCAACTCAAGCTGAACACAATCACGAGGAGCCAGTCTATCAGCATCCTGTTGGCCAATATTAGAGGCTTCCTTACCAATGTTGGAGAGCTCATGCACAGTCTCGTGAACACTCGACGTCCCGACATGATCACCGTTGTTGAGACATTTTTGGACGACAGGACTCCAAGAAAATTTTGCTAGAATTGCTGGCTACACCTCAAGGATCCGAAGAGACAGACAAGGACAAGGAGGAGGCTTTGTTGTGTGCTTCTCTAACAGTGTACATGCCCAATTCATTGACGTGCTATCCTTAATCACCTTGAAATGATGTTCTTAAAGCCATGCATAAACACTAGTACCTCTGTGTGCAATGTATAGATCTCAAGTGGCAATATGCAGACCCTATCAACTTACTGATGGAAACTCTCTACTCCCTTCTGCTTCAACATAAATGTCAGCATGGTATAATTGTTGGTGACCTCAACCAACACCTCATGCAGAGGGACTTTGATGAACTTAAAGTGTTTGACACTTCTCTGGCTCCTCCCTCGACTCAGTAGTGAGGGATCTATCTGATGGCATAGTCGCTTGCCAACCCCTTGGCTATGTTGGATCATCTGACCACAAGGCTGTCTTTACGACACTTAAGATTCCAACAGAACGAGGTCAAGACTCTACACGTACAAACAGTAGAGTGGGCTTCAAAATCTGGTGGTCCTTGGTCAAGGACTGACAAGATTATTCACCTGATGAAATTATTCCACATCTAAATCGGCAAGATGTGACCGTCTCTACAAGCAGTCAGGAGAAAGCAGACCTCCTTGCTTAACAATTTGATGCCAAGATGCAAGTTCCTGATCCTGCAAGGGAAGTAGGGAACCTCTTTGGTTAGCCGCAAAACTGTCTCAAAGTTGTTGGTGATGACAATAAGACAGGACGAAGTGTATTTTCTCCTTTAATCGTTGGACCAAAAAAAAAAAAAAAAAGGCTGTGAGCCCAGATAAAATGAGCCCAAGATTGCTGAATAGATGTGAAGACCAGCATGCGTCACCTTTAACTCTCATCTATCAGCACTGCCTAGCCCAGTGTAAATGACCTTCTCTGTGGAAAGAGGCAAAGGTAGTCCTTGTTCACAAACAGAAGAACAAAGTGGAAATCAACAACAATAGACCAGTGTCACTCCTGTCAATCACTGGCAAGATTCTTGAGATAATAATCTCAGGCAGATGAAAGTATTTTTCAACTACCACTCACTTCTTTGTGACCGTCAGTATGGCTTCAGAAAAGGTCACCCTGCTTTTCATCTGCTGTTAATCCTCTCCACTATGTGGCACAAGGCACTGAATGATTCCAGGGTAAGCTGTGTAGTAGTACTGATCTTTGCTGGTGCTTTCGACCGAGCATGGCACCGGGGACTCTTGGCAGAATTGGAAGCACTAGGAGTCGCCGGCTCTGCACTATGCCTCCTCAGTGATTACCTTCAAGGCAGATTTCTAAGCATAGTCCTCATCGGGACAGAGTGAACAAGACACTATTGGTGCAAGTGTTCCACAGAGAAGTGTGCTTGGGCCATTGTTACGGTGTCTACTTCAATGACCTTCAACTCATCTTAGAATCCCATGCATATGTAGACAACTGTACTCTGACATTTACTTATCCAAGAGAAGAAGTGCCAGCTTCTCTAAGTTACATCAATCACCAACTTGCAGCTGTATTAGCCTGGGGAAAACGATGGCAGATAACATTTAAAACACAAATGATGATGGTCTCTAGGCACCATGTTGGTAATGCTGGAGCAGTGGTAAGAATGAATGGGAGAGTGTTGCAACCCAGGAATGAAATAGATTTCCTTGAGGTGAAATTTAACTCCAAACAGACTATGAAAAACCACATTGTAAATCCTGCCAACAAAGCGGCCAGGAAGCTTACAGCTCTTTGAAGTATCTCACATCTGCTCAACAGTAGAGGTTACAAAATTCTGTACGGGGCACAAGTACGCTCACTCCTTGAATATGCTCCACTTTCTTGGATTGCCTGCATTCCGTCTCATCTGTGACTTCTTGACAGAATAGAGAACAAAGCAAGACAACTCATCTCTCGCCTGGACACAGCCTGGATAGATCTATCATTTCAGCAGAGCCTTCAACACCGAAGCAATGTAGGTGGCCTTACTGTTATGTACAAGGCCAATATTGTCTCCATTACGAGGACAGCGAGAAATGAGCTTCTACACAACAAGACGGGCAGCAAACATCAACTGCACTCTAACTGTAACCTTCTCCTGAACATCACTTCATCTGAGCTCATATATTCTTAGGATGACTCAAGTCTTGAACATTTTCATCCAGCATAACGGCACCAGTGAAATGAAGTCGGTTGACCAAATGAAATCACAGGCTCACAGATAGCTGCAACTTTATCCTGATCCCTATTTGCATATCTCTTAACAATAAAAAGGTTTTCTAATGAACTGATGTAGGTAACAGCTCTTAGCTTGAGAGTATAGTTAGGAGCCTAAACCTAATCCTGTAAAAACCCTGGGCAAAAGAGAGAGAGGAAGAGAGAGAGAGAGAGAGAGAGAGAGAGAGAGAGAGAGAGAGAGAGAGAGAGAGAGAGAGAGAGAGAGAGAGAGAGAGAGAGAGAGAGAGAGAGAGAGAGAGAGAGAGAAATTTGAAACATTATATGGATAACAATATTCTTTGCAGTGAGCATAAGAGATAAGTCAAGCTGTCAGTGTGAAAATGAAATCCACACACACATGGGTGTGCGCTGGGTAGGAGCCATTCACTACTGCCACTTCCCTTTATTGCAAGATATACTTCTTATCCCCGCGTAACCTCTTCTTTATGGCCTGTAAGAAGATACAGCAAATAAGAGATAATTGGTGCCAGCAACGAGCCTCGGGAAGCACTAGACACGACTGCAAATGAACCTGATGTCTGCTGTTCGATGTAAATAGATCTGGCCTTTCAAAGGGGGCTGCCTCGATGTTAGTGAAGGTCTCTTGTTCCAAGGAAATGAATCTACTATCCTCTTTCTTGGATCAAATATGATTACCTGATTATCCCAGGCACTTTCCCATGAACATAATAACAATATGCCTGCTGCAGAAGCCAGGCAGTGTGAGTGCATTGCGGCTCACACAGGTGAAGTAATTATTGTTTGCGACGGTGATATAAGAATGTACAATAAGTGAACCAAGCTAAAAGAAGAGCAATTAAACCCAAAGAGGTGAGTTATCATGCCCTTGAAGGAAGGTTCCTTAATGCTATGGGAGTGCTGGTCCAAGAAACTGTATACAGGTGTTGCAAGACGCCTTCGGATTTAGCTCTTTCCATTACATGTAGTAATGCATTAATTTTTTTAACACACCATCCCAATTTTATATTCCAGTAAAAGATCTAAATCCGTAAGGTACACACGGATGGGAAATGGGAGAGGTGGGGGTAATCAATTTTACCTGAGGAAGAGAGGATAGCTCTAATTCCTAGGATCAAAAAACCCTTCACATAGGTAAAGGTAGCGTCCCGCTCTTGAAGAGAGCCAAGGGTGCAAACAAGTGAGAGGCGGCGTGCACTCTCTACCAGCACCAGCAGACGATAGCGAATGACGCCTGACAAACTGCCAACGACACTCGTCTAGCTCGTGGCAAATCAATAACAAACTACTTGTAAACAAGGAAGGCTAAATATACTTTAGATGGGCAAAACAACTAGCTGTAAGACGATAGCTTACCTGAAGATTACACGAAGACGATTTCTGGGGTCATCGCCCTCACTCCTGAGTCCAAGACCAGAGCCTACCTATGGATGGCCTGATCAACCGGGCTGTTGTTGCTAGACGCTCGCAGTCCAACATATACGCCACAGCTTGGCTGATCAGGAACTGACATGTGAAACTTAACAAGTTCCCTCTTGAAGACAGCTAGAGGTTTGTTGGCACTTGCCAACAAACCTCTATGTATGGAGGGAAGGTGTTGAGAAACCTTAGTCTCTTCACACGTGTTAACTTACCTCACAATGAACTCATCACACACCTTCCTTTTCATTGGGGGTATTTTGCACCGTCTACCAAGACTCTTGCTTTTGTTGGGAGGGATTGCAGTGTGCAGATTTGGGACCAGTCCATCCGGAATGCTCCAGGTGTAAATTATGATGTATCTTTATTCCCTACATTCCAGGGAGCACAGTTTTAGGAAGACAATGTGTTTTCAATAATTTAGTTTCTTGTATGAATTTATACATGCAGTGAAAGTTCTCTACATTTTCTAGATCTGCAATTTCACCTGTCTTAAAATTGATTGTTAATGTATAACAATACTCCAGTTAAATAAGGCAAGTGACTTAACAAGAGTATCATCATTGTTATTGCTTTTCTGAGTTCGTTAGTTCTAGTTATTCAGTCTATCATTATAATTGCGGATGTCATACCAACACTGTGGTAATCCTTCAATGTAAGAACTTTTAACATTATTACTTCTAAGTCCCTTGCATTTATCTTCCATTCTATTGACTGACTTAATTCTGTTTTATACTCTGCTTCAGTTTTTAGTTCTTAATTTTTTCCATACTGAAATAACTGAAATTTGTCTTAATTGAACATCGTATTGTTTTCTGTGGTCCAGTGAAATACCTGGTTAATATCAGATTGGAGATTTTCTGTATCTTCAATGGATGCCATTCTTATGCAACTTCTAGTATCGTCTGCGAAGTATGATACAGTGCTAAGACATTTATGTCTGTTTAGATATGAGAATGCGAAAGAATAGGAGCGATTGCTGTGCCTTTGATAAAGACTTTCTTTTTACTGTGGTAGCCTCAGACTATACTGTATTGATAACATTCTTTGCGTCCGCTTTATTCGAAAATTAAAA
>WNWK01001438.1:0-205000 GCA_009830355.1 Cherax destructor | reverse complement strand
GAAGGTAAATTAGACACATATGCAACACTTGGGTATCTTTATTGAGGAAACGTTTCGCCACACAGTGTCTTCATCAGTCCATACAAAGGAGAATCGTGAAGAATAGGAGGAGTTTGAGGTGGTCAGTCCCTCAACCTTGAGTCGATGTTGTCAGTCCATCAATCTTGAACAGAACTGACAACATCGACTCAAGGTTGAGGGACAAGTGTTGCATATGTGTCTAATTTACCAACTCGCCGGTTCTCTGAACCATTCATCTACAATACAAGGAAATCTACGTCTTTGTCTGTATCCCAGCACACATAAGGGGGGATTACCAATAGACCCCTGGCTGTCTTCAAGAAGGCGCTGGACAGGTACTTAAAGTCAGTACCTGATCAGCCGGGCTGTGGTTCGTACGTTGGTTTACGTGCGGCCAGCAGTAACAGCCTGGTTGATCAGACACTGATCCACCACGAGGCTTGGTCTCAGACCGGACCGCGGGGGCGTTGACCTCCGAAACCCTCTCCATGTATACTCCAGGTGTCCTACAACTTATCTACGGAGCATTCAAGATACCAGCAAGTCGTCCGTTATCTTTTTTTCATTGTAATTTACTCTTTTTTTCTTTTCAATTTTTATTAAGTTAGGTTATTAAACCTCTTATTTTTCTATTTATGGTTATAAAGAACTTAATTTTTTTCAGATTTTATATCCTTTGATTATCAATTGAATTTATATATTTTTTTTTTCCATTCCTCATAGCTTGTCATACTCTAGCGTTCACATGTTCCCAAAAAGTCAATTTGCACTTCATGCAGTCATGAAGCTTGGTGAGACACAAAGAAGATTGCAAACGGAGTACAGGCTAGGGGGACAGAACAGGTGGTACTGGGGATGTAATTTACTGCTAGATCTAATCAAGTAAGAAAAAATACCAATAATTCTAAGTTATTGAGAGCAACTGCATACTCTAGGCTGAGAGAGGTTGCAGAGGCAAGAGTGATAGTCATAGCTCAGCCAGGATCACAGTGCATGACACACTCTCTCATGTCTTTGGAATTAGGATGGCCTCAGCATCACCCCTCCACCCGTTGACCTCTCCACCCGTCAACCTCTCCACCCCTCAACCTCTCCACCCGTCAACCCCTCCAACCGTCAACCCCTCCACCCGTCGACCCCTCCACCCGTCGAACTCTCCACCCGTCAACTCCTCCACCCGTCGACCCCTCAACCCGTCGACCCCACCACCCGTCGACCCCTTCACCCGTTGACCCCTCTACCCATCGTTACTACCACATATCTTTTAATGTCAACTAACTTTCTGTAATATCAAAGCAGTACTGTTTTCCACGACCCACTTACATACAGTACTGTCAACTTAGAGTTGCCGCTCGTATACTAGCAAGAGAGTAGGGGCAAGAGAGTAGGGGCAAGAGAGTAGGGGCAAGAGGGTGCAGGAGGATATGGGCAAGAGGGGTCAAGGGTCAAAATGCTAAGATCAAAGACCAGTCAAAAGAGTAGTGTGAGAAGGGTACGGGCAGGAGGGTAGGATCAGCGGTGGTAGGGGCAGGTGGGAAAGAACAGAAGGGAAGGGGAAGGAAGAAAAGGGCAGGTGGGTAAGGGAAATAGTATAAAGGCAACGATATGCAAGGGCAAGCTCAGGAGAGTAGGGGCAAGATGTTGAGAGTATGCTCAAGAGGGCAAGGGTATGCTCAAGAGGGCAAGGGAACGCTCAAGAGGGCAAGGGTATGCCCAAGAGGGTAGGGGCAGAGGGATCTTATATAATATGACAACAAGATTTGTTATTCTTGTCAGGCTAAAAGTATGCTGAAGCAGTTTTTTTATTTTAGTTGTTTTTGTTTCATTTTGTTGTTATATTTTGTTTTTGTTTTATTGTTTATATATTTTTGTTGTTGCTTTTGTTTCATTTTGTTGTATTTTGTTCCTTTGTTTGATTTTGTTGTATTTTGTTCTTTTGTTATTGTTGTTCTTCATGTTCGTGGTGTTGGCGTTGATGATGTTGGTATTGTTGGTGATGGTGGAGTTGCAGGTGGTGCTGCTGTTAGTGCTGTTGTTGTTAGTGTTGTTGGTGTTGGTACTGTTAGTGCTGTTGTTGGTGCTGTTGGTGTTAGTGATGTTGCTGTTGTTGGTGCTGTTGGTATTAGTGGTGTCGTTGCTGTTGTTAATGCTGTTGGTGTTGAAGGTGTGTTGGTGTTATTGGTGTTGATGGTTAGTGTTGTTGGTGTAGGTGCTGTTGGTGCTGCTGTTGGTGTTAGTGGTGTTGGTGCCGTTGGTGTCGGTGTTGTTGGTGCTGATGTTGATGTTAGTACTGTTGGTGTTGGTGCCATTGGTGTCGGTGTTGTTGGTGCTGCTGTTGGTGTTACTGTTATTGATGTTTCTGTTGTTACTGTTTTTGTTGCTAGTGTTTCTTATGTTGCTGCTATTGTTTTTTGTGGCTTCTGTGGCTATGGCTGCTGCCGCTGGCAACCTCCGTCAGGGTAAACCTTTAATGATTGTCAAAATTTTATTTTTTCTACCTCTTTTAAACTCCTCCAGAGTTTCCGTTCAGTAATTTTAGAATGCTTACTACGGTACGTGTGGGGTTAAAACCCATGGCAATGAGTCGTAAAACTCCTCCAGATCAGTGTGTAAGGCACTGAGCCAGCTGGCTATAATAAGATTAATCCAACTGGGTATATTTATACATAGGGAGGTTAGCATGGGCCACCACTGTGACCATGTACCGTTCCGTTATTAGGGTTTAGATTGCTTCTTTAGATCCGTTTCCAATTTGTGTATCTTAGAGGAAAGTTCGGATTGGTATTGGGATTAATAGGAGCCTGTTTGCTAAATTTATAACTCAAAATAGCGCAGCGTTGTCAGGGCGACAGCCTCAGGACACCTCCTCTGACCAGCGTTGTCAGGGCGACAGCCTCAGGACACCTCCTCTGACCAGCGTTGTCAGAGCGACAAACTCAGGACACCTATTCTGACCAGCGTTGTCAAGGCGACAGCCTCAGGACACCTCCTCTGACCAGCGTTGTCAGGGCGACAGCCTCAGGACACCTCCTCTGACCAGCGTCGTCAGGGCGACAGCCTCAGGGCACCTCTGACTAGCGTTGTCAGGGCGACAGCCTCAGGGCACCTCTGACCAGCGTTGTCAGGGCGACAGCCTCAGGACACCTCCTCTGACCAGTGTTGTCAGGGCGACAGCCTCAGGAAACCTCTGACCAGCGTTGTCAGGGCGACAACCTCAGGACACCTCTGACCAGCGTTGTCAGGGCGACAGCCTCAAGACACCTCTGACCAGTGTTGTCAGGGCGACAGCCTCAGGACACCTCCTCTGACCAGCGTTGTCAGGGCGACAGCCTCAGGACACCTCTGACCAGTGTTGTCAGGGCGTCAGCCTCAGGGCACCTCTGACCAGTGTTGTCAGGGCGACAGCCTCAGGACACCTCTGACCAGTGTTGTCAGGGCGACAGCCTCAAGACACCTCCTCTGACCAGTGTTGTCAGGGCGACAGCCTCAGGAAACCTCTGACCAGCGTTGTCAGGGCGACAGCCTCAGGACACCTCTGACCAGCGTTGTCAGGGCGACAGCCTCAAGACACCTCTGACCAGTGTTGTCAGGGCGACAGCCTCAGGACACCTCCTCTGACCAGCGTTGTCAGGGCGACAGCCTCAGGACACCTCTGACCAGTGTTGTCAGGGCGTCAGCCTCAGGGCACCTCTGACCAGTGTTGTCAGGGCGACAGCCTCAGGACACCTCTGACCAGTGTTGTCAGGGCGACAGCCTCAAGACACCTCCTCTGACCAGCGTTGTCAGGGCGACAGCCTCAGGACACCTCTGACCAGTGTTGTCAGGGCGACAGCCTCAGGACACCTCTGACCAGTGTTGTCAGGACGACAGCCTCAAGACACCTCCTCTGACCAGCGTTGTCAGGGCGACAGCCTCAAGACACCTCCTCTGACCAGCGTTGTCAGGGCGACAGCCTCAGGGCACCTCTGACTAGCGTTGTCAGGGCGACAGCCTCAGGACACCTCCTCTGACCAGCGTTGTCAGGGCGACAGCCTCAGGACACCTCCTCTGACCAGCGTTGTCAGGGCGACAGCCTCAGGACACCTCCTCTGACCAGCGTTGTCAGGGCGACAGCCTCAGGACACCTCTGACCAGTGTTGTCAGGGCGACAGCCTCAGGACACCTCTGACCAGTGTTGTCAGGACGACAGCCTCAAGACACCTCCTCTGACCAGCGTTGTCAGGGCGACAGCCTCAAGACACCTCCTCTGACCAGCGTTGTCAGGGCGACAGCCTCAGGGCACCTCTGACTAGCGTTGTCAGGGCGACAGCCTCAGGACACCTCCTCTGACCAGCGTTGTCAGGGCGACAGCCTCAGGACACCTCCTCTGACCAGCGTTGTCAGGGCGACAGCCTCAGGACACCTCCTCTGACCAGCGTTGTCAGGGCGACTGCCTCAGGACACCTCCTCTGACCAGCGTTGTCAGGGCGACAGCCTCAGGACACCTCTGACCAGCGTTGTCAGGGCGACTGCCTCAGGACACCTCTGACCAGCGTTGTCAGGGCGACTGCCTCAGGACACCTCTGACCAGCGTTGTCAGGGCGACTGCCTCAGGACACCTCGTCTGACCAGCGTTGTCAGGACGACGCCTCAGAACACCTCCTCTGACCAGCGTTGTCAGGGCGACAGCCTCAGGACACCTCTGACCAGCGTTGTCAGGGCGACTGCCTCAGGACACCTCCTCTGACCAGCGTTGTCAGGGCGACAGCCTCAGGACACCTCCTCTGACCAGCGTTGTCAGGGCGACAGCCTCAGGACACCTCCTCTGACCAGCGTTGTCAGGGCGACAGCCTCAGGGCACCTCTGACTAGCGTTGTCAGGGCGACAGCCGCAGGACACCTCTGACCAGCGTTGTCAGGGCGACAGCCTCAGGGCACCTCTGACTAGCGTTGTCAGGGCGACTGCCTCAGGACACCTCTGATCAGCGTTGTCAGGGCGACAGCCTCAGGACACCTCTGACCAGCGTTGTCAGGGCGACTGCCTCAGGACACCTCCTCTGATCACCGTTGTCAGGGCGACTGCCTCAGGACACCTCTGACGAGCGTTGTCAGGGCGACAGCCTCAGGACACCTCTGACCAGCGTTGTCAGGGCGACTGCCTCAGGACACCTCCTCTGACCAGCGTTGTCAGGGCGACTGCCTCTGGACACCTAGTCTGACCAGCGTTGTCAGGACGACAGCCTCAGAACACCTCCTCTGACTAGCGTTGTCAGGGCGACAGCCTCAGGACACCTCTGACCAGCGTTGTCAGGGCGACAGCCTCAGAACACCTCCTCTGACCAGCGTTGTCAGGGCGACAGCCTCAGGACACCTCCTCTGACCAGCGTTGTCAGGGCGACAGCCTCAGGACACCTCCTCTGACCAGCGTTGTCAGGGCGACAGCCTCAGAACACCTCCTCTGACCAGCGTTGTCAGAGCGACAGCCTCAGGACACCTCCTCTGACCAGCGTTGTCAGGGCGACAGCCTCAGGACACCTCTGACCAGCGTTGTCAGGGCGACAGCCTCAGGACACCTCTGACCAGCGTTGTCAGGGCGACAGCCTCAGGACACCTCTGACCAGCACTGAACTTTTTCAACACTGGCTTATCCTATGTAAAAAAAAAAAAAGCTCAGATTGTTATTGGTGTGTTTCACTATTGTTATTCACTTCCATGAACACTGATCAGTGCTTCAGGGTAAACAAATTATATACAATAAACTTAGGCTGTTATATTCTAAGAAATAATTTTGATATTAACATTATAACTGTTATTTAATTATAATGTCTTTAGATCATAGTTTCTGATTATCACGTCACTGTTAAATATTTAAATAAATTTTAGCTAACACTAATTGAATTTCGTTTAACATTTTCGGAACGATGTTTTCTTATTTACATATCTTCTTTAGTGTAGATAACAAGACGTCTTGCATGCAATTTGATCTGATTCTTGGCGGTTTAAAAAGTCACCTGACTACAGGAACGTGTTACCTGACCTACGTGAGTACAAGAACGTGTTACCTGACCTACGTGAGTACAAGAACGTGTCACCTGACCTACGTGAGTAGAGGAACTTGTTATATGACCTACGTGAGGACAGGAACGTGTCACCTGACCTCCGTGAGTACAGGAACGTGTCACCTCACCTACGTGAGTACATTAACTTGTTACCTGACCTACGTGAGTATAGGAACATGTTACCTGACCTACGTGTGTACAGGAACGTGTCACCTGACCTACGTGAGTACAGGAACGTGTCACCTGACCTACGTGAGTACAGGAACGTGTCACATCACCTACTTGAGTACAGGAACGTGTTACCTGACCTACGTGAGTACAGGAACATGTTACCTGACCTACGTGAGTACAGGAACGTGTCACCTGACCTACGTGAGTACAGGAACGTGTCACCTGACCTACGTGAGTATATGAACGTGTCACCTGACCTACGTGAGTATAGGAACGTGTCACCTGACCTACGTGAGTACAGGAACGTGTCACGTGACCTACGTGAGTACAGGAACGTGTCACCTGACCTACGTGAGTACAGGAACGTGTCACGTGACCTACGTGAGTACAGGAACGTGTCACCTGACCTACGTGAGTACAGGAACGTGTCACGTGACCTACGTGAGTACAGGAACGTGTCACCTGACCTACGTGAGTACAGGAACGTGTCACCTGACCTACGTGAGTATAGGAACGTGTTACCTGACCTACGTGAGTACAGGAACGTGTCACCTGACCTACGTGAGTACAGGAACGTGTCACCTGACCTACGTGAGTATAGGAACGTGTTACCTGACCTACGTGAGTACAGGAACTTGTTATATGATTTACACGAGTAAAGGAACACGTCACCTGATCTACAAAGATAATATCTTACTAATGTACCTTCAGCCCATTACAACTCCACACAAGAGTCTATTTACTCAAACTAATGAGTTCTTACTAGATTTTCAGTAGGAACCTGTATCTCGTGGTTCACCCAGCACCTTGACAGTGACTTTAAATTACTGTTAACCACACATAAGTTGGAAAACAGCCCCAGCAAACTCAATTTGCAACTGTCAAAAGAACAATCGATTGACAGTATCTGCTCTCTTCAAACTGTTTAATACTTCCTCGTCTCTTTCCAGTGTCCTAGTTTTAAATGGGGTCAGGGATTATCCTTCACAATCCTTCCGAACCTTCAGGGCAATACCACATCAATCACTTCAGATAGGAAATAATTAAGGTGTGTTTTAGTTTACCACTCGGATGTGAAGAGAGACGTCTGTCACACTAAACCTTTATATAACACCTTTGTCTTCGTCTTGCATAAACATATTTAATTTTATTAACCACAACTCTTTATGTAATCTGTTCGCTACGAGAGAGAATCGGCTGATGGAAAAGTTAAAGAAAAATAGAAGAGGACACACTTTTAACAACATCTAGATATCTCATTGTCTTCGTTACTTGAATTATCTCATTCAAAACACCAGTTAATAATTGAGATCTACAAATGGGCTTCCTTTGTAGCAGCATTTTTGCTATCAGTGGCGGACTGGGTCTGGTCCCAAACACCTCTGATATTTACAAGATTACACACTATAAAGCTGGGTACATTCCCAAACATTCTTGGTCGTTCCCTTCCTCTTTGCTTACTATAATTGTTATATCTCCTGGGTAATGCGACCTTACCTAAGAAGATATGTCATTCAACTAGTGATATCTTCCAGGTTGAAATATTGCGGACGAGACCATCGACTTGGAGAATGCACAGACGATTTTTATTTCCTGCATCTATTGAAATTTCTATATTATTAAGAACACCATAAATCTGTACTCCCTGGAGCTTAGGCGCGAAAGGTATTTTATAATTTACACCCGGAAAATATATGAGGGACTGGTTCTAAATCTGTACATTGAAATAGCAAGAGTTTGATGGTAAGTCGTTCAGTGTAAAGTGCAACAATTAAATTAAGAGAACTTAATAAGTATAACGGGTTCAAATTTTCCCAACAGCTTGATTTATATTATAGTGGAAACTACCAACAGACATTTGTCTTTAATATGGAAGAAAATGGTTAAGTTTCTGAAAATTGTTCCTGAGTAACACATCGAACTATTCGCTGGCAGCAATAACAGCACTGATCAGGCCATCCACCAGCACACCTGATTGGGGCTGTGGGGAATCTCACCCATGAAGTTACTCCTAATAACAAAGAAACTCATATTTTCAAAGACCATGAGCACATAATACTTAAAAATTTACACGAACAATAAATATTAAATAATAAAAGGTATAATCACTTTACCTGATATTATGAAGACTGTGATGACTAGATGAAGAGATATTAAAGCTCCATTTCGTTCAAATTTCAACGTTCGTAACTTTTAGCGAAGCCAGCGCAGCATACACCTTAGCTAAGGTCCCTCACTAATATACAAGCGATCTCTGTGGAAGCAACCGCGTACCTTACGTGGTACAGTTTACCTAGGCTCTCAACACAAGGCCCCTTAATTTAAAGGCACCTGGAGCCATTAACAGAGTACCCAGAGCTCTCACAAGGTACCTGGAGCCCTCACAACATTCACTCACACGTTACTACTCAAAGATATTCCAGCGTTTGTTTCTTTCAATTATAATTTCTGACAACTGCATGATCAGTTAAGCCATGCTGAACGTATGTCTTCCTGCAATGCTCTACCTTTTGCTGAAGAGGAGTCAGCCTCTGGCCGCCGCGAAGAGGACACCTGTGGATGAAATAAAGTACATATTATCCCACTGCCATCGGGAAGTGATCTTGTTAGTGACAAGACGGCAATAAACTGAGAAATATAAGACTCGTTTCGTGTTGGGGTGTCAGTCGCACCTCCTGAATATTGTTTATAGCATCATTAAGACCCAAGTGTTTCCTTCCTTTTTATCCAGCAGCTCATGACACGCGGCCAATATCAGTTTTGTGAAGGGAAAATTTTGTAGTCAACTTCTTTCAATGGGGTTTTCAGAGAAGAAGGATGATTTCATACACTCTATCTAATTACCTTTGCACATGTGTGTAGCCGAAGAGTTTAAAGTGAACCGAGAGTAATTTACAATGGACGTACAGAGATGCGGTGTTGTGTATTGGTGTTTATGATGCAGGTCTTGCCTTTGTAATGCCGACGGACAAGACGGTTTAGCATTAGAGAGTACCTGCACTGAGTGTAGTCGATTGGACACGCATGTAAAGATTTGGCCTCCAGTAATTGATATAAACTGGACACACACGTATAGAGATTGTCTGAAAGAGTGTAGCCAGCAGGACACGCATGTACAAGCCATGCCTACAGTGAATGTAGGTAACTGGATACGCTTCTATACATCATTTTTTTGCAGTGAATGAAGCCAGAAGGACACCCACGCACAGACTTTGAGTGCCGTGAGTTTAGCCAAGAAGACACGCATGTACGGACCTTGTCTGTAGTGTTTGTAGCCAACTGGACACGCATGAATATTCCTTGCCCTAAGTAGTGTCAGCAGCTACCTTGAAAAGTTACTCAACACGTCTCCTAAACTTAATTCTAACTTTAGTTATGCCTGGAGTCTCCGTACAAGAGATGATCTCACAAAATAAAAACATCCAACTTAAGTGTTTGCGTTCTTATTGCTTATGACATTATTTATGCTAATTCTGGCGATCTCACCCTAGACGAGACCTTTTTTTCCATAAACGATCGGAGAGAACCTGCCCGAGTGCTAGGCCTAGGAAAGCCGTTCCTTTCCCATACTGTTTTCCCGTCTCGTCCTCCCCGCGACGTTAGCAAACGTTAGCAAAATTCCGTATCTGGGCAGGCGAAATTAATAGAAGGTCGTACAGACGTTGAGCAAATACAACGGCAACACAAAACATCAGCCGGACCTGGTATTTTTCGACACCAAAGACGCAGAAACCATCACCAGGCGATATCTTACATAAGAACATAAGAAAAGGAGGAACACTGCAGCAGGCCTACTGGCCCATACTAGGCAAGTCCTTCTGAAAACAAACCATTCCCACCCACCGAACTTACTTTTTAAGAAGGGGATACCTTGATGGGGTGGGAGAAAAGCTTTTTATCTAAGAAACGGGAACTGCTGTTCCTTTTCTTGGACCAAACTTGATTGCCTCCTTTTTCAAAGGTGTTGTATGATCCATAAGGTTTTAGCACTTCTCTATATCTGTAAATATAATAAACAATCAAGCTCAACTTTTAATTACTTTTTTCTCATATGATGCCGGCAAATAAATCTGGTTAATTTGAAATGTTGATCACTTACAGTGTTTCATGTTCTCTGGTGGAACACTGAACACTCTGCTGCAAACTCTGTCTCTATATGTATTCCGTAATACATAAAACATTATCAAATGAAACATCATGGATGCTTCTCCCAATACATCATGGGTCTACTTGTTCAATATCTTAATATAATAATAATAATAATAATAATAATAATAATAATAATATTATTATTATTATTATTATTATTATTATTATTATTATTATTATTATTATTATTATTATTATTATTATTATTATTATTATTATTATTATGTCTTATCTTGGCTTACTCGTTGGATAACGAGCAGTAGAATGGTAGTGTAGGTGAAGTGATACGGCTGTAGACTAGGCCTGGGTTTATTGTCGAAGAGGGCAAGTGTACACGGACGCAGAGCGTGTGAGGGGACCGGAAACCAGCTAGGGTAGGACCTGCTTCGGTGAGGTAGGCCGCCAGAGTGAGAAAGAAACATGGCAGGCCAGCCTGACCTTGATAGGCCTATAGATGGAAGCACCGTAGTGCTGCGCAGTTTGAAAGGGACTCAGTATAGGCTGTTTACATCCGCTCGGCCACCTACCGCGTGTCGTCTCGACACGACAATACTGGCGGGCACGAAGGTGTAAACGAGCAAACAAGCAATAGTTACCCAGGGGGAACTGGCTTCCGGTCCCCTCACACGCTCTACATCCGTGTACACTTGCCCTATTCGACAATAAACCCAAGCCTAGTCTACGCCCGTATCAATTCACCTACGCTACCATTCTACTGCTCGTTATCCAACGAGTAAGCCAAGATAAGATATAACAATTATTATTATTATTATTATTATTATTATTATTATTATTATTATTATTATTATTATTATTATATGAATAACTTAAGTGTAATGAACACTTGTTAATGCTCAATAATAACCCACTGAGACTAAATCTCAGAAGATTGATTCATCTGTATATTTCGACCCCCCCCCCCCTCATTATTATTATTATTACTATTATTATACTTTATGTGAAATACTAAGTCCAACTGGGTCATTCAGCACACGTAATGGTGGAGGCTCGATCCACCGTGTGTTAAACACGACACAGACAAGCAAACTAAATTGACTTACGTAGCTGATTAGACGGCATCTAACAGTAAGCGAAGCTCAAATGAGGGAGATTACTGAAGATCAACTATGTAGTATTGGAAAGATGTCAACTAATGATTAAAGCAGGTAATTCCAACTGTTTAAACTAGGTCACGTCAAAGCCGAGTAACATAAGCTACTTCCATTTCGACTGACTTGTATTTCGGACAATAAATTAATCCATTAATCCTCTGTAACGATTTATTAGTCACGATAGATACATAGATATAACATCTACTTCGAGATTAATATTAGTCACTGACGAGGCAGGGTGATCTAAAAAGAAAAACAAAAGTTTTTCTTTTTAAATTTAGTAATTTATACAGAAGGGGTTACTACTAACTTGCTCCCGACATTTTAGTCGCCTCTCACGACACGCATGGCTTATGGAGGAAGGATTCTTTTCCACTTCAGAATGTGTGTATATATATATATATATATATATATATATATATATATATATATATATATATATATATATATATATATATATATATATATATATATATATATATATATATATATATATATACATTTTTTTTATTTTTTTATTATTAACACATCGGCCGATTTCCACCAAGGCAGGGTGGCCAGAAAAAGAAAAACTTTCATCATCATTCACTCCATCACTGTCTTGCCAGAGGGGTGCTTTACACTACAGTTACAAAACTGCAACATTAACACCCCTATATATATATATATATATATATATATATATATATATATATATATATATATATATATATATATATATATATATATATATATATATATATATATATATATATATATATACTGTATATATATATTTGATTTCAGGGGTCAAGACCCTCATGGTCTGGTTTTAGACCGGGCCTCCCGATGGATGGCCTGATGAACAGGGTAGTTTTCGCTAGCCGGATGCAATTCATCGTAATATGCCACAGCACAGGTGATCCCGAATTAACTTCAGGACCTTATCAAGTTGCCTCTAGAAGACCACCAAGAGTCTGTTGGAAATTCCCTTTATATATGAAGGTGGGGAAGAGTCGTTGTTTCTTTGCGCTTACTGTGTTCTTCTAGTGTTCTCTCTGAACCTATGGTTTTAACTGTGGATATTTTGAAACGTGTGCCATGGAACTTGCTTTCATAGGAAATGATTTTTATGTGCAGGTGTATATTATAATCCCTCTTTCTCGTCTACGTATGAAGGAGTACCGACCTGGCAACTTGTAACGTTACCAATAATTTACATAGGTACTTGACTGAATTTATACGAGTAGTGAAGATTCTCTGTACATTCTCCAGACCTTCAGTTTCGCCTGCTGTAAAAGGGGTTGTTAGGATATAGTAGTCCAGCCTATTCTAGCAGGCTTGCTGGTCTGTCTTTTCCTTCTGGCTCATGAACACTAGCGACGGCAGATAAAACTTACTAACATCCATTGCACATGTCATTTCCTGTCTTTCTTAATAGTTGGTATACCTGTAATATTTTTTTTAGTTTCTTTTGAGAAAGTGAATTGCAATTCTTTGGATTACTATTTTTTTGGGGTGTTGTATTATTAAAACATATTTGATGATTTTAATGCTCGAACTTGCGTGGATGTTAAATGTAGATGTTAAGAACTAACTGCTATGAACGAAACGAAGTTAGATGTCCTAGTAATGAATGTGCTAGCACTAAATGTCCTAGCCCTAAATGTCCTAGCACTGAATGTCCCAGAACTGAGGTGAGGTCTCAATAGGAATTAAATTCAAGTTATTTTTCTTGAGGTTATCAAAAAGTAACTCTCCTGTCGATTATAATTAGTCACGTTCTTGGCAATTAACATGTCTCTGTCCTGGTGATTAGGAAAGGTCACAATCACGGAGATTAATACAGGTCACAGTCACGGCGATTAACAAAGTTCATCTCGGTGGCAGCCAGCAACAACGCCACTACCGTCAAGAAGCACTATCTCGCCTTTGAGGTAAAATAGCCAGTACCTTCTATGGAGGAGCATCTCTCGTATATATTACATCCATGTAAGGCGTCAGCTCCATTAACGTAGGACTTCACAACAACGTGTTCATTATTTACAACCAGAAGGATGAAGTACCGCAGCCCCTACCTGATGTACCGTAGCCCCTGCCTGATGTACCGTAGCCCATACCTGATGTACCGTAGCCCATACTGATGTACCGTAGTCACTGCCTGAGGTACTGTAGCCCGTGACTAATGTACCGCAGCCCCTGCCTGATGTACTGTAGCCCATACCTGATGTACTGTAGTCACTTCCTGAGGTACTGTAGCCCGTGACTAATGTACCGCAGCCCCTGCCTGAAGTACTAGCCTTGAAAGACAAAACCCAACCTAATAATTCTATTGGGTGTGACTCTACTTCCTTACCTCACTCATCGGGTCAACAAGAGTAGTTCCTGCCCCGGGAACTAGGCAGCGCCTATGTTCAAACACCACCCCATGCTCACAGGAACTGTGGATGGAGAATCAAACACCACCCCACGCTCACAGGAACTGTGGACGGAGACTCAAACACCACCCCACGCTCACAGGAACTGTGGATGGAGACTCAAACACCACCCCACGCTCACAGAAACTGTGAACGGAGACTCAAACACCACCCCACGCTCACAGGAACTGTGGGTGGAGACTCAAACACCACCCCACGCTCACAGGAACTGTGGACGGAGACTCAAACACCACCCCACGCTCACAGGAACTGTGGATGGAGACTCAAACACCACCCCACGCTCACAGGAACTGTGGATGGAGACTCAAACACCACCCCACGCTCACAGGAACATGCTCAAAGTAGCCTACATACTGCAGTCAGGTTACTAGAAGCAGCAGGAGGCGGAGTCACCTTAGATAAATCCACTAGTGTAAGTAGGTCATGCGTGTAGGTCAGGCAAGCGTAGAAGAATTCCCTGTATCAAGATCCCACCACCCCACGCTCACAGGAACTGTGGATGGAGACTCAAACACCACCCCACGCTCACAGGAACTGTGGATGGAGACTCAAACACCACCCCACGCTCACAGGAACTGTGGACGGAGACTCAAACACCACCCCACGCTCTCAGGAACTGTGGATGGAGACTCAAACACCACCTCACGCTCACAGGAACTGTGGATGGAGACTCAAACACCACCCCACGCTCACAGGAACTGTGGATGGAGACTCAAACACCACCCCACGCTCACAGGAACTGTGGATGGAGACTCAAACACCACCCCACGCTCACAGGAACTGTGGATGGAGACTCAAACACCACCCCACGCTCACAGGAACTGTGGATGGAGACTCAAACACCACCCCACGCTCACAGGAACTGTGGATGGAGACTCAAACACCACCCCACGCTCTCAGGAACTGTGGATGGAGACTCAAACACCACCTCACGCTCACAGGAACTGTGGATGGAGACTCAAACACCACCCCACGCTCACAGGAACTGTGGACGGAGACTCAAACACCACCCCACGCTCACAGGAACTGTGGACGGAGACTCAAACACCACCCCACGCTCACAGGAACTGTGGATGGAGACTCAAACACCACCCCACGCTCACAGGAACTGTGGATGGAGACTCAAACACCACCCCACGCTCACAGAAACTGTGGATGGAGACTCAAACACCACCCCACGCTCACAGAAACTGTGGACGGAGACTCAAACACCACCCCACGCTCACAGGAACTGTGGATGGAGACTCAAACACCACCCCACGCTCACAGGAACTGTGGATGGAGACTCAAACACCACCCCACGCTCACAGGAACTGTGGATGGAGACTCAAACACCACCCCACGCTCACAGGAACTGTGGATGGAGACTCAAACACCACCCCACGCTCACAGGAACTGTGGACGGAGACTCAAACACCACCCCACGCTCACAGGAACTGTGGATGGAGACTCAAACACCACCCCACGCTCACAGGAACTGTGGATGGAGACTCAAACACCACCCCACGCTCACAGAAACTGTGGATGGAGACTCAAACACCACCCCACGCTCACAGAAACTGTGGACGGAGACTCAAACACCACCCCACGCTCACAGGAACTGTGGACGGAGACTCAAACACCACCCCACGCTCACAGGAACTGTGGATGGAGACTCAAACACCACCCCACGCTCACAGGAACTGTGGATGGAGACTCAAACACCACCCCACGCTCACAGGAACTGTGGATGGAGACTCAAACACCACCCCACGCTCACAGGAACTGTGGATGGAGACTCAAACACCACCCCACGCTCACAGGAACTGTGGATGGAGACGCGAAAGATGAGTTTCAACGATGACAACGTAGTGCATTTTGGTTATGTCTCAAACATGAACTTAAAACTTTTGGTAACACTAACCGAAACAAAATATAACAACGTTGTAATAATCGTAAACAACAGCCTCGAAGCTAGCAAGCAATGACTATCTGCGAAGCAGCAAAATTAACATTTTCATACCTAGTAACTTCGAGCACGAAGCACCAGACGCCATATTGAACGTGGTAGACTGCATCTCGAATATCCCTTCCAGTTTTTGTCTTCAAATTACATAAAAGGTTCTAAATAGAGAGAGGGCGCGGAGAAAAACTACCAAACTTGTACCCAGAAACAAACCTAAATGAAAAACTCAGAGATGATTTTTTTCTCTCTCAGAAAACGGTAACTATATGGAGACGTTATTCAGATCTTTGATATATTGAATTGTTTTGACACACTCAATATATGAATATAACTCGAAACACTGGTATGAAGCTGCGATGTATGCAAAGTTTTTTTACAAACAGAATTATAGCAGAATAGAATCAATGACCCGTTAATGTAAGTACTATGGCAAAGTAATCGTTCAAAAAACAGCTGCACAAACACCTTACAAGTGTTGGGTAGAACATGTCCTAGTGTGAGGAAATGCCAGAGCTCTCTGGACCTGATCAGTATTAATTTATCAGTCGAGATTGCTGGTCAGTATAATTTTTTATAAGTAAAAAAATTATAAAAAGTTGCAGTAACAAGACGTTGCCTGGTACACTCGCTACCTCAATCAACCAGTCACTAAACGGACTCTAATCCTACGCTAAACCCACATGAACCATTATATACATACAAGAGATGGGGACAGTATGAAGTCAACGGATTCCCGTTTGTTCAGAAACTGCACCAGGACGATTGGTTGACAACGAGAAAACCAGGTCAATAAAAGGAGTAGCCGTAGAGATATGTGAGAGTCATACAACTGGTGAAAACCAGAAGTAGAAGTACTGCTACACACAACTCTGAGTAATTCAAGTAGTTAAGATAGCAGTGCCAATTTAGCAGAGGTAGTTGAAGATAAATTCTTCCAGTCAGTTCCATCTTTCCTGTAAATTCAATGCCAATTTTTCAGTTTGGTACAGTATCATTTACCACTCCGGGTTCATGCTGACAGTGGTCGGAGGGCGGGGAGACAGCCTTTTGCTTTTCTGTCTCTGACTCGTACACCTAGAAAATACACGATAGTCCTTAATCGAGATTAATGTAAATAGTTCTTTTTAGCAGAACACAGCAGAGACTTTTAAGTGCACACCGGGACGCTCTGTCTCTGCCATGTACTCTTATTTAGTGACTTAATAATACGCTAATTATGACCCAACAAATTCAACTCTTGAAAAGAATAATAATAATAATTAAAAAATAATTGACAATAATTGACAATAATTGTGATAATAATGTAATAATAATAATGATAATAAGAATATTATCATCACAAATAATGATGATAATATTATTATCATTATTGTTACAACAATAATGATATCACAAGAAAGTGCTATATCTGGAGGTTCAGTACCAGAGCCAGGAAAACCTTCTCTACAATACTACACTTGACGTATATATCTCTCAATGAATATACACTGAAAGTTTTCTTTAATCTTTATTTTAATGATTAAATCATTCTTGACTAATGTACGTGTGATTGCAGACTTAATAACTTAAAAACCTTACAAACAATCCTAATACCTTAGTTATGTATAATAATGCTGAAAAAATTCTCTGTTACCATCTGAAAAATTCTTAGGAAGTCTTAACGACGTGTACTTAGTAGCATAATGAAGGAACGTATTATAAAAATGTGCAACGTCAAAAATGACATAGTAGGAAAATTAAAATGTATTATATTGTACATCAAACTATGCTCTCTATACACACTCGTTTTTTATACGGTTATCAGCGTAAATTTATGAAACTTTTCTAAACTTAGAGAAAAAATAATAGTTTAGATTATATTAGATCAGTTTAGGTACAAGATAGATGAAGCTAAATAAAATAAAAGATATACAGTACTCAGTATGTGAGTCACACCTGGAGTGAGGCTGGCTGTGGGAACAGTGACCCAGCAGAATAACTGAACAGATCAATTTCTTGTAGTACATAAAAGCGAACTGCGTTCCCCAGGGGAGTACTAACAACCAGGGCTGGATTAAGGGTTGCAGCTCAGGGTCCTCCGCCAGCTAGAGGACCACCAGAAATTAAGTGAGGTGTTCACAGTTACTGTTGTAAGTTTATAATTATAGTATGTTATTACATCACGTATATGATGAACTGTTGTGATTATCTCTTTGGGCCTCACAGTACCTGTAGCCCAGGGGCCTACAAAATCTTAATCCGGCTGTGTTTACAACCAACATATTTGAAGTACATAGTGAAGAAGGTTAGTAATTAATGCAGCTGTGAGGGGCCGGAGTGCGTGTAAGTGATGGGGCGCGGGGTGCCTGTGATTACTAACATGTTCTCCCTTACTTCCCTATTCATCCCCGTCATGTATGTACCTACCCAAGTATTTACGTGTGCACGCAAGCACATTTAACACATACACAAACACACACACGTACATATTCTTGGACTACAAGAAGGCATTTGATACTGTAACTCACAAGAGAGCGGGCAAAAACTTAACAGGCAAAAATAACAAGGAATGAGGTACAGTGGATCAAAGAGTACCTTATGAGGACTCGAAGAGTGAGTATCCGAGAGGAGATGTCAGAATATGAAAGTGTAACAAGCGGTGTTAGGATCAGTACTGTTTTTGGTATACGAGAATGCTATACCAGAAAAGATAATGTGATGTATCTTTATTCGCAGATAATATAGAATTAAGGAGAAAAAGACAATTAGGAACAGGAAATGGTACAAATGAGCCCGGATAAACTATAAGACTGGTCAAGCAAGTGGCTACTAGCTTAATGAAAGTAGCCATTTTCAAATGCAAGTTATGATAATTGGGGAAGGAACAAGAAGACCGGAAACTGAATACAAACTCGGGGGACAGAGGTTGCAAACCTCACTCAGGAGAAAGACCTACGGGTGAGCACATTGCCAGAGACATAAATTAACCAAATAACCTCAGCAGGTACTAGACGTACTCGGTCACTGCGTGAGTTGAGGAAGTTATCCCAGTATTCTATAACCCCAGTTCCCTGTGCCTCAGTTCACGCGAGTGGAATAGTGCAGAGTGTGACATAAGTTAGTAATGCAGTTAAATATTAGAATTGAAATTTTTGACGGAAATCGGAAGAGGCATTCACAGATCATCATATGGAAACTAATATTCAAATTTCTTCAGTAAAAATGGTAAACTAGGATATACATAGACCAAAGCTAATTCAAGCCTTCCAAAGAGACCAGTATCCTAAAATACACAAGTAGGTTAAGCCTGAAGCTGCTCAGAAGTTACATTATCAAGTTATCAGCATGGGAAGGTTGTATGTAATCACATACAACACTTGGAAATTATGGCATGAAAAGCAGTGTTTCATATTTTCCAGTTCTTCTTAAAAAAGCAAACTAGGACCTTCGCAAGTCAAAATCAATTAAGACTTTTCTCTAAATAAAATAGACCAACTTTTAAGAAAGTAAAAATTTAACTTACGATAACCAAATGAAATCAAACATTGTGATTTATTTCTGGTCAGAAGAAACATTCTCTAAATGTTTCACAGTAACCAATTTGATTAATAAAATTGGCACATAATAACATACACAACCTAACATCAAGAGATTGAGTTTGTTTTGAGGAAAACACATCAGCACTGAAAGTTTAAACCCGACCAGAAGATGCATTTTCCAGTTACTGCGCAGACTCTAACAACATTTGTTTCCATACAGCCTAAACCCGTGTAATATATCCCTTTCACGGGACGTATCAACCATTGATGACTGACGCCGTTCAAAATTGATACATTTTAATCAGAGCAAAGCTTTAAACCCGTAGGGGTCATAGGACGATTTCAAATTCGATTCAAGCAAGGGAAGAAAGATAAGTTCAGTTCCTTGGATCAAAAGCCCTCACCATCACCAAGACAAAATAATAAGGTGAATTAATACTGTACCTTATCGAGATTATAAGTAGCTAAATGGCATCTACAAACTAAACCGACCTTCTGCTCAGCAGGACACGTGAGTGTTTTAATCTTGAAGCAGAAAGCAGATCAGAGGATCGTGTCTCCACCTGTCACACTCGAAAAAAATTGGCAATGGCCTATGCAGCATTGGGCACAGGGCATCCACGTATGCAAATAGTCTAAAGTATTTTGCCCAAGATACGTTACACAAGTTTTGGAAATCTGAAGCCGATCGAATAAGGTGTTTCGAATAATTAGCGAAAATTAGTGAGAAAACGAACGAAAATGTTTTGAAAAATGGGAAAGTCTTACTTCGGTAAACCAACCCCATAATAACCCGGTTATTTATTTTTCTCATTTACATTCTATTTAAAATTCTCTTCAACCCTCTAATAATTTTTTTTTATTTTGATTTATTAAAAAATAAAAAATAAATATAGAACTTTCTGCATAACAATTTAAAAATAAAATAAAAGTCAACGTCACCTAACCATTAAAGTTCAATAACAACATTCAAATGTTGAAAACAAAAGTAAAAAAAAAAAAAGTCTGGTAAATATTGAATTTAGGAGCTCCAGTGAGATCGTGAATATTTATAATGGAAAGTGTGCAATATTCATCTGTTTGGGCGACAAAAAGTTTTATTCTGTACAAATTGGAAAAAAAAACAATATTTTTGGGAATTCATTTGAATTCATTTGTCGATACCTGACTAGCTGGGGTGTGGTTCGTATGTCGGTGTACGTGCGGCCAGCAGTAACAACTTGGTTGATCAAGCCGTGATCCACTATGAGGCCTGATCACGGACCGGGCAGCGGGGGTATTGACCCCCGAAACCCCCCTCCAGGTATTAATTACCGCAGCCAGTGTAACCTAAACTAACCAGAGCAGGATTAAGATTTTGTAGTCCCCTGTAGCCCAGGGGCCTACAAAATCTTAATCCGGCTCTGGTTAAGTTAGTTTCAAAAGAAAAGAAGATCATAACAGTCAACAGTTCATCATATATGTGATGTAATAACATACTATAATTATAAACTTACAGCAGTAACTGTGAACACTTTCACTTAATCTCTGGAAGCTCTCCAGCTGGCTGAGGCCCCTGGGCTGCAACTTCTAAATCCCATACCGGTAAGCCAGCGGAAGACCTCAGTCAGATGACCAAAAGCTCCAACGGCAGGTCATCTGACTAAGACCCGCGTCAGAAAACACTTGTCCTATTTCCTGACGAACCTTACATAACCCATCCCTTAATGCGGCCCTGAACCTAACCTAGCCTAGTAGTATTGAAACTGGTTACTTCAGTGGGCCAGCGAGACGCACACTGCTTGACCAGATACATTCTAACTCCGATCAAATTAATTTTGTTACTGACAACTTCCCAATAAAATTTTACATAAGAAATAACTATTGTTCCCAGTCTATGGATAGACTGCTTGTGTTACAGAATTGAAAATAAAGGATAAATTAGTTGAATCGCTGAAACTCAATATTAGTTGAGAGGCGAATACTTATGCAGTGCAAATGACTTCGAAGTTATTTGCAAACGAAAATAAACTAGAAACACAAAATAGTAAAGATGACTTTAGATTAGGGGACACACGAAAAGAAAAATCATAAAGAGACTAAACTAAAAATAGTTTTGACAGGAAATAAAACAAAATATCACTAAGATGGTTCAGCCAAGCAAAAGAAAATCCGAGAATGGATGAAAAATGGTAAAGAGCAATGCATATGCAGTCATAAAGGGCGCAGAATTAAAAAAAACACCATGACAAAAGCAGAGACTATTTTGGCAGTTGCAAATATTCATAGGCCCCTCTCACTCCTCCCTAAGGCTTAACAAATTATAAGAAGGCTAGTTGCCAAGTAACTGGAAATTTCTAAATATTACTTCATTATTTAAGAATCGAAACAAGGATTGAGCTTCCATCAGAATTAAACTACCATCCCATAAGATAAACACCAGTTTTGGGTGAGCAATTGGAGCCCATGATGGGAACAAGACTGTAGCATTTCTCTTATGATAATAATTTAATTATCAAAAATTATCATGAATTTCTCAAGAATGGGACCTGTGCCTCACCGCACTCTCACCTTCACCTTTCTCTCGCATTTTACTGCCTATTCATTCATCCCCATCTTAACTTTTTCCTCATCCTTCCCTCTACATTTACCCTCAGAGAGCCATGTCAGAGGGAGATAGCGTCGCTGCTTCACCAATTGGCTAATCAGTTCTCAATTTGTTTCCGAGACCCTCCAGGAGACGTCTACACGATACCAAGGCCTTCACCCGCTCTGAAGAGTGGTTCTAGCCATGAAAGTGACCTGGGAGGGGAGATGGAAGGAATAACAGACAGGAAGAGGTAAGAGAGAGAGAGAGGAAGGGTTGTTGGATGGGAGTAGAATAAGGATAGTATGTAGAGAGGAAAGAGGGGAGGAATGAATTATATTTAGACAAAGGGACAAAGATGAGAGGACGGAATTACCGAAGAAAAGCCTCTCGGATTGACTGCCAGAAATTTTACAGTTGTTCACGCCTAACACAATCAAACAACTATAAAAAATACCCATTCAACTATTATCCATTGAAGAACCTCAACTCTGACCTTCTGAAAATTATTTGGTTCAATTTTTTTCTGAACTGGAACCTTCGTCACTCCTAACAAATAGTAAGTGGCGAGGTTGTGAAGATGATTTCTGTACCAAGATACCGTTCTGTTTCTGTGTCTGACAGTTATGTTAGAAATGGTACAAAATACCGACAAGTCGATGAGTAAGACACATGTGCAACATGAAACGTTTCGCCTACATGGTAGACTTCTTCAGTCATGTAGAGTATAAGGTAAAGGGACCTTCGACAGTATTTAATACTCCATTCTGATGCTTCAGCTTCATATTGTTCCAGACCATGGAGCTCAACTCTTCTCCAGGCTGAGGGACTGACAACCTCAAACTATTTCTACAAGGTTAATGGACTAATTACATCATCTCTACCTCGTCACTTTAGCTGTATATGACTGAAGAAGCCTGTCGTGTAGGAGAAACGTTTCAACAATAGATACTTAACTAATGCACGTGTCTTACTCATCAACTTTTTGTACTTAATACTATTTTCACAATGTTTGGAAATATAATCCTCCGCCTTATGAGTGAAGTCAAGCAAAAACCTGATTATTTGAGATCAAGTATAGCCCCGCTTCTTATGGCTGCGTGAGACTTATGGCTGGTAATATACGGTAGCGTAAGATTAAATATTCTGATGTATATAAATAAGTGTGTTTAATCCATACTGGAGAAAAACTAGTCACATTACTAAAAAAAATCAAACTTCGTGAATAAATATAGTAGCGGGTTCCTGGATAATTAAGTTACGGTATTCTAGCCACAAATTATGATCAGGACACAGTATTTTTATTTAATCACCAACATATAAAAGAATAATTATGAAATTATTATGTTCGCTAAACAGAAAAGTTTGTCTACTCTTTGTAACTTCTTTCAATATTTCATTTATGTTCATCATGTCTCCTCTTTTCCTCCTTTTATTTAATGCTTAAAGAAACAGATTTTCTTTAAAAACTGATGAATCTATTGGTTTTTAACCATTAAATGACCAACATGACATTTTTAACTTTATTAGAAGTCAAAGATTGCACTCTACAAGGTATTTAAAGTTCAATAATTATTTTTTTAATATAAACGAAATTTGTATTAAAAATGTTGTATAGTACTGTATTTAGAAATTCAGTCTAGCTATGTACACCAAGTAATGTCGATAGCGGACAGAGATGTTAGTAGGTCTGTAAGATCCTTTACTTAACACCTAACAACGCAACTAAGGGATTTAAATCCTTTCCGACAGCAATATCGTGAGACTCTTAATGGTTATAATTATAACCTTAATTTTTAAAAAGGGGGTAAGCCAGCAAAAGCTTCGGTCAGATGACTAAAACCTCCAGTGGTGAGTCATCACATTACTAAGACACGCGTCAGGAAACACTTGTCCTGTTTCCTGACGAATCTTACTTAATCTAAGAAACATCGGGAGTCTTCCCGTGATCATGTGTAAAACATTCAAAAGTCTCAGGTGAGGTAGTTGTGTCAGTATAAATTTCGGAGCCAGGTCAAAAATAGCATAAATCTGAGGGTGCTCTCAAAACATTCCCTTAACATAATTATAGAAGGATTAGTATAATCCAACCTCCAGAGAACTCGACAACGTTCTGTGCGATCAGTAAATACCCGGACATCCAGTTACATAGGAGTAATACAAGGATTATAAACTTAAACGTTTAAACCAAACCAGATTACCTCACGTTCTACGCGCGCTGTGTGAACCTACGGGTTTAATGCTTCCCGACGAATAAAAATAAAAGAAATAATGTAATCTACAAACCATATATTTGCAACAATGAGACAATAATTAATTCTTCATTGCTTTAACTTAAGCAGAATTTTTTAAATATTATTAATTTTTTTTCTGATAAAGTTACATTTGTTAATGAACCAAGCAAACCCAAACGTAGTCTAACCTAACCTAGCAACCTAACACAGCCTTGCCAATAAGAGTAACCCCTCACTTTATATTGCAATTGCAAAAGTCATCAGAAGATGCCTGACGGGATTACTTATATATATATATATATATATATATATATATATATATATATATATATATATATATATATATATATATATATATATATATATATATATATATATATATATATATATATATATATATATATATATATATATATATATATATATATTACAAAATATATATATATACGGAGACTCGAACCTACGAACTTTTGACAAGGTATGCAGTGCTTTGCCGACCCTACCACACTGACAAACTTGGCGTCCAGCTCACGCTAGACGTTGATCCAAGGCAGCCAGCTTTCAGGCAAGTGGCTAAGCTTTTCATCTCATCCCCTGGATGCATTGACACAACTAGAGATTTTTACAATGGTAGGAATTCTTGCGAATTCTTGCGAATTCCTAGCATATATATATATATATATATATATATATATATATATATATATATATATATATATATATATATATATATATATATATATATATATATATATATTTATATATTTATATATATATTAAATGTGAATATAGGAAAGATTAAGGTGATGAGGATAACAAAAATTTAATTAACGGAAGATTGGATATCAGACTGGAGGGAGAGAGTATGGAGGAGGTGAATGTATTCAGATATTTGGGAGTGGACGTGTCAGCGGATGGGTCTATGAAAGATGAGGCGAATCATAGAATTGACGAGGAGAAAAAGGTGAGTGGTGCACTGAGGAGTTTGTGGAGACAAATAACTTAATCCATGAAAGCAAAGAGGGGAATGTATGAGAGTATAGTTATACCAACGCTCTTGTATGGGTATGAGGCATGGGTTGTGAATGTTGCAACAAGGAGAAGACTGTAGGCAGTGGAGATGTTGTGTCTGAGGGCAATGTGTAGTGTGAATATAATGCAGAGAATCCGTAGTTTGGAGATTAGAAGGGGGTGTGGGATTACCAAAACTATTACTCAGAGAGCTGAAGAGGGGTTGTTGAGATGATTTCGACATGTAGAGAGGATGAAACGAAATAGAATGACTTCTAGAGTGTATAGATCTATAGTGGAAGGAAGGAGGGGTAGGGGTAGGCCTAGGAAAGGTTGGAGGGAGGGGGTAAAAGAGATTTTGTGTGCGAGGGGCTTGGACTTCCAGCAAGCGTGCTCGAGAGTGTTAGACAGGAGCGAATGGAGACAAATGGTTTTCAGGACTTGATGTGCTGTTGGAGTGTGAGCAAGGTAACATTTATGAAGTGATTCAGGGAAACCGGCAGGCCGGACTTGATTCCTGGAGATGGGAAGTACAGTGTGTGTGTGTAAAAGAGAGAGAGAGAGAGAGAGAGAGAGAGAGAGAGAGAGAGAGAGAGAGAGAGAGAGATGGAGAGGGGGGGTTAAGAGGGAAAGGCTATCTGCTGAGGTTTAAGTAATGGGGCCGAGGTCCTTGATAAAGGTTCATGTAGCTTCGGTAAGGTAGGGAGGTAAGGCTTATATATAAGGGTCAGGTGGGAGTTACCAAATTCTATTTCGGGAATTTGAAATACATCGCTCGCCACCCTACATCACGGCCTTCCCTCGAGGGATGGATAGTTGGTGGGCTTGAAACCTACTGGCTGGGATGCTAGCGTCTTCATATGTGTGTGTGTACTCACCTAATTATACTCATCTTATTGTTATTGCAGGGGTCGATTCATAGCTCCTGGCCCCTCTGCACTGGTCGCTACTAGGTCCACTCTCTCTCTCTCTCTCTCTCTCTCTCTCTCTCTCTCTCTCTCTCTCTCTCTCTCTCTCTCTCTCTCTCTCTCTCTCCATGAGCTTAATCATACCTCTTCTTAAAACTATGTATGGATCCTCCGTCCACTACATTCTCCAGACTATTCCACTTCCTGACAACTCTATGACTGAAGAAATACTTCCTAACATCCCCGTGACTCATCTGAGTCTTCAACTTCCAATTGTGACCCCTTGTTGTTGTGTCCCATCTCTGGAACATTCAGTCACTGTTCACCTTGTCAATTCCTCTCAGAGGCGTCAACACGTGTCGTCCAGCAGCCAATGGACAGATGTCAGGTGGACATATATTGTAATGTGTGGTGTTGATGCAAGTTTTGCAATCACATGTCTAAACAGGTCTTGGACGTATGCGACTTAGAACGATCATTATGTTGTACTTGTATTGGTCGCACGTAATTACTGGCTTAATGGTTATAGGTTGGAGTATTAGGGAAGACAGGTGTTTATGGTGAGGTTGGGTGTTTTTGTACTCAAGTGAGTGTTTAGTGTTTTTTTTGGCCTCAGTGTGAATGGGGTGAATGTGTATGTCTCAGTCCTTTGGACGACAGGTTACGGGTATTCCGTAACATGTTTAAATTGTAGATTGTTTACGGTGTAGGTTACCGCATCACGGCACTTACATTTTTAGGTTTGTTTTATTTTCTACTTAGATTGATGACGAACGTTGTTATCCATATATCGTTTGTCTTCATTGTGATATTAGTGTCGTTTGCATTTATGAAGTTCTTGATGTGGTATTAACATGTTTTGACACCATAGTATAATTATATATACAAAAATAAACAATGTTATATTGTACTGTTGATGTAACTATGCCACAAGTATTGTATTGTTTGAGTTATTATGTAGGTAACTGTTTTCAATGTCTCTGTACATATAGTCCAATGTGTTCATATTTCTGTAGGGTAAGTTTCCGCATCACGGCACTTACATATTTAGGATGTTTTCTTTTCTGTTTAGTTTGAGGGCATCCTTAGTTTTATGTCTTTTCCTTAGACTTAAGTTAAGATAATTATATTGTTTTGCATTTATAAGGTACTTGGTATAGTACCGTCATGTTACTTTTGTATTCTCTCAGTTTTTGATTAATAAAATATAAAAAAAAAATCCTCTCAGTATTTTGTGTGTGCGCGCGAGAATAATATGCAAATCCATATAATTATTACACAAATTATAATAATTAGTTTGTAAATGACGATGAAAATAACATGTCTATAAATCTGCAACATGTTAGTGGATGGAAAGCATGACCACTTTAGTTTGTGAACAAACTTTGTATAAATCCAGCGAGAAGACAACTTTAACTACTGAGAACGTTGTTCAGCTCCTGGGATCCTCTTAGCTGCTGATGGAACCTTCTGAATTTTAGATAAAATTATGAATCTGCTAATTGCCTGTTTAATGGTGAGAATCATAAAGATGACAAATATAATTATTCAGAGGGTCACATTTTGTTCTGTTTTCAAGTTGTGAAGCGTTGATTTTCCGGTGTTCGTGTAGATGGTAGTGGGAACACTCTTGTAGTTACTGCTGTAGGATGTTTTAGGAGTGGCCACTGGGTGTTCGTGTATATGGTAGTGGGAACACACTTGTAGTTACTGCTGTAGGATGTTTTAGGAGTGGCCACTGGGTGTTCGTGTAGATGGTAGTGGGAACACACTTGTAGTTACTGCTGTAGAATCTTTTAGAAGTGACCACTGGGTGTTCATGTAGATGGTAGTGGGAACACACTTGTAGTTACTGCTGTAGGATGTTTTAGGAGTGGCCACTGGGTGTTCGTGTAGATGGTAGTGAGAACACACTTGTAGTTACTGCTGTAGGATCTTTTAGGAGTGGTATCTTGTTTCTCTCTTTGTGCCGTTGTTGTTCCCCTTCCATTGCTCCACCGTACGTTGTCTGTGTACCCTTGGATGTGTGTGTACTCACCTATTTGTGGTTGCAGGGGTCGAATGACAGCTCCTGGCCCAGCCTCTTTGCTGACTGCTACTAGGTCCACTCTGTCCCTGCTCCAAGAGGTTTATTGTACCTCTTCTTAAAGTTATGTATGAATCCTGCCTCCACTACATCACTCTCCAGATTTTTCCACTTCCTGACAACTCTATGACTGAAGAAGTACTTCCTAACATCCCTATGACTCATCTGAGTTTTCAACTTCCAATTGTGACTCCTTGTTGCTATGTCCCATCTTTGAAACAATCTGTCCCTGTCTACCTTGTCAATTCCTTTCATTATTCTATACGTCGCTATCATGTCCTCCCTATCCCTCCTGTCCTCCAGTGTCGTCAGGTTGATTGTTCTTAACCTCTCCTCATAGGATACACCCCTTCGCTCCGGAACTAGTTTTCTTGAAAATCATTGCACTAATTTCCTGACGTGTTTGACCAGTTATGGATTCCATACTGGTTCTGCATACTCCAATATGGGCCTGACGTGAATGACTCCTTAGATGTCGAAATGCTGTTATGCTGCACCAGTTATCTGGTTGATGTGCGCCTCGGGAGATGTGCTCGGTATGATGCTCACCCCAGGATTTCTTTCCTCCGCCTGCGGTCTCCTTTGTCCTGTGTATGTATGTTAGTTACCATTTTGTCCTAGGCACATGTCGATTAGACACTAGGCCTGTTGTATGTATGTGTGTGTGTGTGTGTGTGTAACGAAACACTTCGAAATGTTTCGGCCCATCCGGGAATTGAACCCGGGCCCTCCGTGCGTGAAGCAAGAGCGCTAGCCACCATGCCATCGGGGCGTGTGTGTGTGTGTGTGTGTGTGTGTGTGTGTGTGTTGTCTGTCTGTCTGTCTGTCTGTCTGTCTGTCTATGTCTGTCTAATTAGAGCATCCAGTACCAGGGTGAAACACACAATCAATAAAGTGCATAGAAAATATTAATGCCTTTACGTTCGCAACTAAGTTAGTTCTGCAGCTGAGAGGTATTAAACAATAAACACTAAAAACATGAACATAACGCTATACGAGTGGAGAATCAGGGTAGATACGACAACGCCATACGGAATATTGGTCAGCAGCGACAAGAAGAGACTGTTGGATATTACAGGATGCAGAAGAAAAGTGAGAATTAGTGCTTTTCTGTACCAGTTACAGAGAAGTTGAACAATCAGGATTAGACAACTGCGGGGGTTCCTGATCCCTAAACTCACTGGAATCATACATCACCTGGGAAATGGTAGGCAGTTAGTCTCCATCCAAGGAGGGAAAGGACAAATCCAATTCCTTAGATCAAGATCCCTTCACCAGAATAGAGAAACCTCCTTTGAGGGGATCGCTAACTCGGTACTAGTTCCACTGATGGACATAATAGGTTCTTGCTGGCTAGGAATTAATTACTCAAGTAAAATGTACTATTATTCTCATCACTTTCAAGAGGATGTTAAACCAATAATGGTCATACAGTGTACGAAGAATAGGAGAGGCGGGTATTGATCCAAGAAAAAGAATAATATATCCAATTCCTTGTATCAAAAGCCTTTCACTATCAAGGCACTCCCCTCTCTCCGTAGAATAAAAGAAACATATAAAACCACAATATAGAGATGTTTTCAGGATCACACCAGCACTTGGCCTCTTCCCATAACATCTTTAAGCTCTTCTATGAGTAGATGGAAATAATCTGCACGACAGCCACGGGTCTCTGCCCCTCCCCCACTCCCATCTCCTTAGGTTGCAGACATGACACAGACATAGTCTGTATGATATCCTTTCCTCTTATTCTTTCTCTTGATACAATTGTCTTTTGACCATAAGTCGAATACTGAAATCACGATGCTCTGGTCATCCTTGCAGCCACCAGCCGTTCAATGTCCAGGTTAAGAACATAAGAATAGAGGCCCACTGCAGAAGGCCTACTGGCCCATACAAGGCAAGTCCTTATAAAAAGTTGCAAAATACCGACTTTTAGCACATTTTCACACAAAAAATTATTACAACTACTTATAAATTAACCCATATTTCAACTCAGCCTCCTTATATCATTCTTTTATCTATGACATATTACTGTCTCTACAGTTTCAGTAATTTAGTCAAGCTTACCCTCATTTATTTATATTTACATCATTATTCTCAGTCTTTTCTTCCTCGTGTTTAACAGATCCCATCCTAATATTTCCTTAATATTTTCTGTATTTTATAATGACCTTAGTTATAACATTGTCACATTTATTCTTTTTCCCTAGTTTCTACTATTCGACCTCACCCTTATATATATATATATATATATATATATATATATATATATATATATATATATATATATATATATATATATATATATATATATATATATATATATATATATATATATATATATATATATATATATATATATATCATATATATATATATATATATATATATATATTGCGCATTTATCACATTAATATTACCTACTCCTGGTGATTCATTTTCGCTTTTTATATAATTCCTTTACAAAATATACTTATTTTTTCCCAGCTTCACCATTCTCCTCTACTTCATTTCTTGTTTCAATATTTGTTATCATCTATCTATTTTTACATTTAATTCATTACAACTGTATGACACTTTTTTGACCTATATAATACTATTGATGCTGTTGCTGATGATGATGATGATAATGATGATGATGATGATAATGATGTGATGATGATGATGAGGATGTGATGATGATGATGATGATGTGATGATGATGATTATGTGATGATGATGATGATGATGTGATGATGATGATGATGATGATGATGATGATGATGCCCTTATTGCTGCTGCTGCTGCTGCTTCTATCACTACTAGTACTTTTGCTACTGTTACTGCTGCTGCCGATACTGCTGTTGCTATTGTTACTGCTGCTGCCGATACTGCTGTTGCTACTGTTACTGCTGCTGCCGATACTGCTGTTGCTACTGTTACTGCTGCTGCCGATACTGCTGTTGCTACTGTTACTGCTGCTGCCGATACTGCTGTTGCTACTGTTACTGCTGCTGCCGATACTGCTGTTGCTACTGTTACTTTTACAACTATCGGTACTACTGCTAATACTGTTACCGATACTGTTGCTACCATTTCTGTTCCTGTTGCTGGAGTTATCGGTACTGCTGTTACTGGTGATGCCGCTATTGCTACAACAACTGTTAGTAATGCTACTTGTGTTGCTGCTGCTGCAGCGTCCTCTGGTACTGCTGCTGCTGCAGCGTCCTCTGGTACTGCTGCTGCTGCAGCGTCCTCTGGTACTGCTGCTGCACATTCAAGCCAGACCCCGTGCTGGGATCTGAGCAGCTTCTCAAGGTCGAGGTAAGGTTCCATAAAACCTGTTTCCTGATGGTAGATAATGACTGACACACCCTTAATGTGTTTCTCTCTTCAGATTGGAAGAATAATAATGTTACGAATATTCTCTAGGTTAAACTACTTTATTTATCGATTTATTTTTATATTCATAATAAAATCAATATAACGTAATTTTTGTAGATATACATGTATTAGTAAAATTATTGTTTTTTTTATATTTTAAACAGCTATTAACGTAATTTTATTAACAATTACTGAAGGATATATACACAAGAGGTATATATCACAGTGTATATACACCAATAGATGTATCTATTAGTGAATATACACTGTATAATTTACTCAATTTCAGAGATTAGAGTATTAATGTTTGGTGGTGTACAGGTGACGTACGGCTCATAGGGCCACCAAGTATTCGATAAGCTTTGAAGCTAATTAACCAGCCTTATCACAGAACTAGTTTTCGCATTATCAAAGAGCAAAATTACTTGTATTACTCTCTTCTCCCCCTACGTGCTCTGACATTTATATTTTGAATTCTATTTCACTCTTTTTTAATAGGAATGAAATAGATATAAATATGATTTTAATTCTTCTACATCGGCAGTGTCCCATTAAGGTGAAATATTCCTACAATGTTTTTGTAAGAGCACAGATCCAATTCCTTAGATCAAGAGCCCCTAACCAGAGGGATTGAGCTCTGGAAGAGGGAGGTATAGTTGAAGCACTCTGGAGTGGCCACTTAGAAGTGGGAGGTATAGTTCCAGCACTCTGGAGTGGCCACCTGGAAGTGGGAGGTATAGTTACAGCACTCTGGAGTGGCCACTTAGAAGTGGGAGGTATAGTTTCAGCACTCTGGAGTGGCCACCTGGAAGTGGGAGGTATAGTTACAGCACTCTGGAGTGGCCACTTAGAAGTGGGAGGTATAGTTCCAGCACTCTGGAGTGGCCACCTGGAAGTGGGAGGTATAGTTCCAGCACTCTGGAGTGGCCACCTGGAAGTGGGAGGTATAGTTCCAGCACTCTGGAGTGGCCACCTGGAAGTGGGAGGTATAGTTCCAGCACTCTGGAGTGGCCACCTGGAAGTGGGAGGTATAGTTCCAGCACTCTGGAGTGACCACCTAGAAGTGGGAGGTATAGTTTCAGCACTCTGGAGTGGCCACCTGGAAGTGGGAGGTATAGTTCCAGCACTCTGGAGGGGCCACCTGGAAGTGGGAGGTATAGTTCCAGCACTCTGGAGGAGTGAGGAGGTTACAGTTAAGAGCATTATATTACTTATGATGTCAGATCATTTTTAATAATAATAACAATATCTTTATTTCAACAAGTACATGTACAAGGTATACAGGCCTTAGCTGACATCAATGACATACTACTACATAGAAAGCCTCTTGTTATGCTCAGAGGATTTCGGGCAAATTAGGTTAGTTTTGTCCCAGGATTCGACCCACACCAGTCGACTAACACCCAGGTGCCCATCTTACTGATGGGGAACATAGACAACCAGTGTAAGGAAACACGCCCAATGTTTTTACCCTCGCCGGGAATCGAACCCGGACCCTCGCCGTGTGAAACGAGAGCTTTTGTCACCAGGGCACGGGCCAAACGGGAAAAACAACTACTGAAGTTCATCTTACCATGCTGGGAGATGGCCTGAGTAATGGAATATTTATAAATTATTAAATTATGTATTAATAAATATGTTTAATAATAATAATAATAATAATAATAATAATAATAATAATAATAATAATAATAATAATAATAATAATAATGCAATGATGAAAACTTGATTTATTTACCACCCGGATTTATTCATTTAATGGCTCTGAGTATTAAGATGCAAGTCTTGTTGTATCACAACGATGTTTAAGATCACACTGAAGAATGAGTTTAAGAGAAGTGTTAACCAAGAGAGAGAGAGAGAGAGAGAGAGAGAGAGAGAGAGAGAGAGAGAGAGAGAGAGAGAGAGAGAGAGAGAAAGATTGGATATTAATCACTTATGTGGATATGCAGGTCAGGCGGTCGCAGCACTTCCCTAGAGAGTAAATGTTGGCTACATTCGTGTGGAACACCGTGCCTGGCGAGCCAGAGTGGTGCTGGGCTGGCGAGCAACACAAGATAAGGCGTCCACACAAACAACCACCACGTGTCCACAGACATAAGGTAAACAAGCACATCAGTAAAACGTTGTCTATATAAAATACGTTCTGTCTTACTTCCTAAACCTGTGCTGGAATATTTTCTCGTAAAGCCTAACAACCTTTGGCCTCTTTAACACTTGTCGTGCGGCTACTCCATGTTTACCTCTGGAAGAGGTGCAGACCACGAGAGGATAAACACCTCTCCCTTCTCCTAACACTACCCATCATAAACAAACACCTGGTTAACCCCTGACCCAACCATCTATTGAAATATGACCCAACCAGTTAAGCAGCCAACCAGCAAGCCACTCGTTCAGCCAGCCAGCCAGATTGCCAGTCACCCAGCCAGTCAGTCCTGTAGCCAATCAGCCAGCCAGCCAGAAGCTGATTGTCGGCTTAGAAATGCCAAATGCTGACCAATTTTAATATAATGATAAAAAGGAGAGAGCAGTGTGGCAGTGGTGACAAAGGTTGCTAGTGACAGACAGGCAGTGACACTCACTAGGTATAACACATCTCCGTCACGACGCTAAGGTAACTGATGGCAGCCAAACTGTGACATTCACTAAATGTGTTACACTTCCGTTGCTATATTAAGTGTATTATGGGTCAGACAGAAGTAAAAAAAAAATGCTAGGAAGCAAGGGGGAAAACGAAAGGGTGGAATATAGGGAGATGAGACATGAATGGATAGCTGGATAAAGAAAGAGAGAGAGATGAGAGGGTCAGATAAATGGAACGAGCAGAGGGAGCATGAACATATTTATAAACATCAAAGAACTATTTGGAAGTGGAGGAAATACAAAAGGTAAATACCCTGAAATTTAAAGATTGCGTAGTAGGATCATGTCAGGAAGGAACAAGAATGTTGATGATCCATTGTTTTTCACACAGTGTGGAAAACCTACCATCACATCTTCGAAGATTTCAAGCAGAGGGAAATCTCACTTGGATCTCCTGAATGCTAAATGATTTTAATTGATCAGAAAGAAGTTTAAAATCACTAATCACAAAAGAATTCGAATAAAAGTTTAAATAGTAACTAGTAGTAACTAGCAGATCCATTGACCATCAAATACGGTAATTAAAATATGTGTTCAAATGAAGTAAAACTAAACTATAAATGCTGCTAATTTTATTAGATATTAATAATTTGAAATGTAAAGTATGCGGACAAAGAGACGACTTCACATATAAACATTTTTATCTTGTATTGTTAAAAAAACTTCCCTTTTTAGAGAGAACTCCAAATAAACTCCGAGGAAAATGGCAAATGACCTCACTGATATTTAAAATGCTTTAGTTGAGTGTACATTTTCCGTCATTAGATAAATTAGCTATTATATAATGAGATTGTAAACTATTAAATTACTCAGCTACTTTTTGCGTTAAAAATCCTTACCTATGCCCTCACTGATACCAAGAATAGAATGGAAAGTATGGAATTATCCATGCTTCTGATCTGGGATACTAGCGTTAATGATTCATGAAACTGAGGGAAAGAGCGGACCGGAAACTGAGTACATACTGAGAGGCGGAAAATTACAAATATTGACGAAAGAAAAGGATCAGAGAGTATATATAATATTGACAAAGAGCCCGAGGAGCTCATCAACCATATGCTGTCGATAACCAAAGAGAAGCTAACAAACCGTAAACCTGCCATAACGAAACTTAATACGGAATTATATAGGGATCTGTATCAACCGTATGTTAAGGTCACCTCAGAATATATAATACAAACGTGGAGCTCCCATCCAATCAAACACGTTCAAGAAATTTGAACAAAAAATCAGAGGTTTGTAACAAGACTAGAGTGTAACAAGTATAGTGTGTAACAAGACTAGAGTGTAACAAGTATAGTGTGTAACAAGTATAGTGTGTAACAAGTACAGTGTGTAACAAGTATAGCGTGTAACAAGTATAGTGTGTAACAAGACTAGAATGTAACAAGTATAGCGTGTAACAAGTATAGCGTGTAACAAGACTAGTGTATAACAAGACTAGTGTATAACAAGACTAGTGTGTAACAAGACTAGTGTTAACAAGACTAGTGTGAAACCCCCCCCCCCCCCCCCCCCCCAAAAAAAAAAAAAAAAAAAAAAAAAAAAAAAAAAAAAAAAAAAAAAAAAAAAAAAAAAAAAAATAAGATTTAAAAGACTAGTGTTAAAGACAAGACTATGTAACAAGACTAGTGTGTAACAAGTAGTGTGTACAAGATGTGTGTAACAAGACTATGTTAACAAGACAGTGTTAACAAGTGCAAATGTGTACAAGACTATGTAACAAGATATGTGCAAGATAGTGTTAACAAGACAGTGTGTAAGCTAGTGGTAACAAGATATGTAACAAGACTATTTAAAAGATAGTGTGTAACAGACAGTGTAACAGACAGTGTAAACAAGACTATTTACAGACAGTGTGTAAATAGTGTGTAAGACTAGTGTGTAACAAGACTAGTGTAAGACTTGTAAACTTAAACTAGTGTGTAACAAGATAGTGTGTAAAAGATAGTGTTAACAAGACATGTTACAAGACTAGTGGTAAAAGTAGGTGTAACAAGACTAGTGTGTAACAAGACAGTGGAACAAGAATGTGCTAAAGACTAGTGTGAACAAGATAGTGTGTAACAAGACTATGTGTAACAAGACTGTGTAGGAACAGTGTGTGCAAGACTATGAAAACTAGTGTGTAACAAGATATGTGTACAAGATAGTGTAACAAGACTAGTGGTAAGACTAGTGTGTAAAAACTAGTGTGTAACAAGACTATGTGTAACAAGACTAGTGTTAACAAGATATGTGAACAAGATAGTGTGTAACAAGACTAGTGGTAACAAGACTATTTAACAGACTGTGAACAAGACTGTGTGGTAACAAGACTAGTGTTAACAAGACTAGTGTGTAACAAGATAGTGTGTAAAAGATAGTGTAAAAGACTAGTGTGAACAAGATAGTGTAAAAAGATAGTGTAACAAGACTAGGGGTAACAAGACTAGTGTGTAACAAGATAGTGTGTAACAAGACTAGTGTGTAACAAGACTATGTAACAAGACTAGTGTAGTGAAAAGACTAGTGTGTAACAAGACTAGTGTGTAACAAGACTAGTGTGTAACAAGACTAGTGTGTAACAAGTATAGTGTGTAACAAGTATAGTGTGTAACAAGACTAGTGTGTAACAAGTATAGTGTGTAACAAGACTAGTGTGTAACAAGACTAGTGTGTAACAAGACTACTGTGTAACAAGACTAGTGTGTAACAAGACTAGTGTGTAACAAGACTAGTGTGTAACAAGATAGTGTAACAAGACTATGTAACAAGACTAGTGTTAACAGATGTGTGTAACAAGACTAGTGTGTAACAAGACTAGTGTGTAACAAGACAGTGTAACAACTAGTGTGAACAAGAAGTTGTAACAAGTAAACTAGTGTGTAACAAGACTAGTGTGTAACAAGACTAGTGTGTAACAAGACTAGTGTGTAACAAGACTAGTGTGTAACAAGACTAGTGTAACAAGACTAGTGTGTAACAAGACTAGTGTGTAACAAGACTAGTGTGTAACAAGACTAGTGTGTAACAAGACTAGTGTGTAACAAGACTAGTGTGTAACAAGACTAGTGTGTAACAAGACTAGTGTGTAACAAGACTAGTGTGTAACAAGACTATGTTAACAAGACTAGTGTGTAACAGATAGTGTGTAACAAGACTAGTTGTAACAAGACTAGTGTGTAACAGATAGTTTAACAAGACTAGTGTGTAACAAGACTAGTGTAACAAGACTAGTGTGTAACAAGACTAGTGTGTAACAAGACTAGTGTAACAAGATAGTGTAAAAGACATTAAAGATAGTTAAAAACTAGTGTGTAACAAGACTAGTGTGTAACAAGCTAGTGTGTAACAAGACTAGTGTGTAACAAGACTAGTGTGTAACAAGATAGTGTAACAAGACTATGTAACAAGACTAGTGTTAACAAGATATTAACAGGTAAATAGTGTGTAACAAGACTGGTGTAACAAGACTTATTGTAACAAGATAGTGTGTAACAGTAGTGTGTAACAAGACTAGTGTGTAACAAGACTAGTGTTAACAAGACTAGTGTGTAACAAGATTAGGTGATTAACAAGACTAGTGTTAACAAGACTAGTGTGTAACAAGACTGTTACAAGACTAGTGTGTAACAAGACTAGTGTGTAACAAGACTAGTGTGTAACAAGACTTTACAAGACTAGTGTAACAAGTATAGTGTGTAACAAGACTAGTGTGTAACAAGACTAGTGTGTAACAAGACTAGTGTGTAACAAGACTAGTGTGTAACAAGACTAGTGTGTAACAAGACTAGTGTGTAACAAGACTAGTGTGTAACAAGACTAGTGTGTAACAAGACTAGTGTGTAACAAGACTAGTGTGTAACAAGACTAGTGTGTAACAAGACTAGTGTGTAACAAGACTAGTGTGTAACAAGACTAGTGTGTAACAAGACTAGTGTGTAACAAGACTAGTGTGTAACAAGACTAGTGTGTAACAAGTATAGTGTGTAACAAGTATAGTGTGTAACAAGACTAATGTGTAACAAGTATAGTGTGTAACAAGACTTGGGTGTTCACTATGAAGAAACTAAAGGAACTGATCCTAAGTACTTGGAAATACACGAAGACTAAAAAACACATTTGGAAATTTATTGGGCGGTTAAGGAGAGATACTAATAATCGCTTTCCATAGTCTCAATGCAAAGACTTGATTACTGTAAATAAAAATTGATGACGCCCTTCTCCTCCTTCACACACGACAAATCCATACCATCATTCCCGTCTCTCTGGAATGTTTCCTCAAATTCAATCATATCCTTGAGCACAGAAATGGATTCGGGAAATTGAAGACTGATCCAGAGTTTTATGCAGAAATGTAGATTTTCTGCCACTCGGGAAGAAGCGAACGAGAGATAGCGAACGAAGGAGAATAACCAAAACAAACTGCGCAAGAAAAGAGATTCTACCTCAAAAAGGTAAAACATTTAAAGAAAAACTCAAAACAAAAATGACATAGTGCTTTTATCAATATCTTATAGTAGTTTATATGCAAATGTCGGATATTATTTGAATTATATTAACTGAAAACGCTAAATAAGTGTGCGTTATTCAGTGTTGTAAAGTCTCTAAAAGACTGTAAAGTTTTTATCTGGATTCGCTGAAGACGTTCCATTTTCTCTTCCCGTTGTGTTAGGTCGATGTAAACCCAACATCCAGGTAATCTTCCGAAGGTTGGTCAGCACTGCATGACCCTTGTGGGTTTAGAGCTTAGTTATGATTATAATAATAATAATAATAATGATAATAATAATAATAATGATAATAATAATAATAATTTCGAATGTTGATTGGTTTGGTTTAAAATATTATTATTATTATTTTTATAGCGTATCGGCTGTACGAGGGTCACAAAAGGCAGGCTGAATTCCTTGGATCAAAAGCCCCTCACCGACGTGAACGAACCTCACTTGACCGATTAAATTAAACGACATACAAACTTACAGAAAATTTTATCATTCTAATTAAAATATTACAGCGAAGATAAATATTGTAGGAATTTTTTAATAAAAATAAATTGTTAGTACACAAGGGGAAAAAAAAAAGTCATTTTGTTAAAGTGAAATACTGAAAAAAGATGATACGTCTGTTACGGTTTCTGATCAGTTGTGTACAAGTGAAGTGCAGTTATAATGACTCTCGTGTAGTTATAATGACTCTCGTGTAGTTATAATGACTCTCGTGCAGTTATAATGACTTTCTTGCAGTCGATAAATTCTGTTTAGTAGATTAAAGTACATTCAGCGAAACACATTTCAAGGCCACCTAAAGATTTCCTCCATCTCTGAAGAAACACAAATAATATGAAAGTTCTTAAGATAGGCTGGGAAATTTAAGATCTTTTATATTACTGAACTTTTGGCAAACTGGCGAGAGTAATAAAAAGTTTAGGCCATGGAAGATTAGACTTCAGATTGAAGGGAGGGAGTAAATGTATTAAGTTTTATGGAGGTGGATGTGTCAGCAGATGTGTCTGTGAAAGAGCAATCGGTCAGGTGTCTGTGAGAGGAAAGTTTTATCTATGTAAGCAAAACAAGAGGAATGTACTAGAACATAGTGATGCCAAAACTTTTGTAGGATTGTGAAATTTGGTTTTAAACAATAAAGCGAGGAAGGAGGAAGCTAAAAGCAATGGTTGGGGGGAAATGAAAAGATTAATTCATAGGGCAGACAAGAGGTCGTCGAAATACTCTGATCATTAAAAAAAATGAACCCAAGAGATTGATCAAAAGGGTGAATAAATCTGTGGACGAAAGGAGAGAGTGGGAAGAGGGGGAAGGGGGTCGTCCCAGAAATGGTTGGTGGTAGGGGGGGTGAGGGAGGTCTTAAAGGGAAAGAGCTTAAACACCAAGCATTCATAAGTAAGTTATGGAAAGTAGTGACTGGAGGCAAATGGATTTTGGGATTGGTCGTGTGTGACCCTACACAGGGCTTATCGCTTCAAATAAATGCAGTAATAATATTTAAAGGCAATGTATTTTATAAAGATTCAAATTCTTATATTATCTATTAAACCGATATCTTTTTATGTGCATTTTATAGGGAGTTATGGCGTGGGCAACCATGACCTAGTGCAGGGATATTCATGGTGGTCTTGTACTATCAATGAATATAAAATTTGAACAATTGTGCTCAGAGTATTGACACTCTAAGTCTAAGCTGTGCAATGACATAGTTTGAATGGAAGTCAATGTTCATTATTAGCGTCATGGCCGCATACCCGCGTGTGTACGTGTGTCTATATTATGCTGTTGAAATTATTTATAAGTGAGAAGTGTTCAGTTGTTAGAGTTGTGCTGAGTATTTGAAGATAAATATTTACAATTTCGTTCAATTATGGTAATTTATGAAATTAGGATCTGTCAGGCGAGAATTACAGAGGGAATTGCTCAGTAGTTCACTATCAATTATCGCACATACCTCAAGGGATTCAAAAAAATTTCAAGGTAATCATTGGCTTTTTCAATCCACTACAGAGAATATATAATGAAGACAGTGGAAGAAGTGGAGAGGTAATTTGAGGTGTCTAGTCTCTCAGCTTTGATAAATCTGATGCTGAAGTATGAAGATGAAGTCTTGTAAACTCGAGCTAGACGAGGTGCAGCAGCCCATGATATCACAGGTGGGCGGGACCAATAGTCGAATCCAACTAACAAATCTATGACCGTCCTGTTTAACCCAAGAATCCCTCCTAACCTAGTTTATAACGTTTCTGAGAATACTACATATTCCCAAACACTTGGAAACGACCCATCTAGGATTAACAATTTTTATTTACAATTTTTTTTTTTTACCCTGATAATGTTTCTGTAATAGATTCTAGGCTAATCATTCCAAAGTACCAGTCCGTAACTAAGTCTTTTTTGCTTCCAGATTACTCCATCACAATATTCTCACTCCACTTGCAGCCAGTACCTTGCCCCTATCTAAACCAGCAGCTGTTTCCGATTACCAACAGCCACATTGTCATTTCCTTCTTGTTTTAACCTGTAGATTTACTCTCACAACACTCGCTTCCCGTAGGTACCTATCAGTAAACTACAAGACACCATCAGTTTCACTCTGCTGGTAACAGCTGACATTCACACTCTAGTATCTTGCACTAAAGGAAGTATCCAGAGTAATCCAGCGAGCAACAGTTGTTCCTTGCCAACATCCACCCTCCGTTCCATGATCTCTTGCAGTAATACGACAATGTAGAGGGGTTGCTATTAAGAATTGAGATTGCCTTCTTCAGTATCCCGGATGATACTACGATGAATTGTCAAATAAAATTAACGAGTGTCAGACATACAGTGGCACATTCTTCACCGTTTCATATCTAAGTTCTACAGTCTATAGCTACAGACTATTCATTAGCATACGGGTAGTCAAAAATTCTGGATACCAAGTATGGGCCAGGACAAAGGAGGTAAACCCATCATACTCTCCTCAGTGAATGGATGAACTACAGTGTGGCTAGTGTTAGATAGGAGGAGGTTCCTAAGGAATGAGAAACGACAAGGATTACCAAGTATAAGTTGTGTTGGTAACTTAACAAATAACTAAACAGACATTGATTTAACTTTTTCACTGAGAGAAACCAACGGAATTCTGATATTATTATTAGAAGTATATTTATGGGGAATCACCAGACTCGTGGAATTCTCATTGACTGGACGTTTCCAATGGAAAAGACAAAGCGAGTTCTCACAGAGTAGACTTTTGCAATGACTGAGAAAGATTACTGTAACTCGACGTAATGTCTGAACTTATTTTTTATGGTCACATTGTTTAAAATTTATTTACTAACAGGTATGGCTGTTCTGATCATGAAAACATTAATATCACGTGCCGTTTTTCCGATAGCTTTTATGTCACCTACAGTCTTAAGACTTGTACTCAGCTCACCTGTAATCGTCAGGAAAGCTTCTAGATCACCTGTTATCTCCATAAAACTTCCAGCTCACTAACTTTACGCAGTAAGAGAATAAACCTTCCTAAATCGATCTCTTTACTGACAAATTTTAAAAGAGAGAAATAGGAACACAATGAGTTTACAAGATGCTTTGTAGCGTTGATGAGTTTTCCACAAATTACTCAGCCAGGTCGACGAGAGGGCAACGTTATCAGTGCTGCTGACCATTAATGGCTCCAAATTGCGTCCTGTCGACAATAGAGAAAACACATATATTTCAGGACTAGCTTTTATTTGGATAACCTTTTGCTGTATAGAGCTTCAAGTCGATAGCTTGATGAGGCTTTATGCAGAGAGCAGAACTTGCAACGCAGATCTTTTCTTCAATAACCAATATTGACTCTGAAAGAAAACTGGCAGACGTATGGCTTAGTAATACGATTAGGACAGGAATTTAAAGTTGGCGATAAATTTTCAGCAAATGAAAGGTAAAATTGCCCATGTTATTGAATTTATCTAGGCTAAGACCAACAGACGGCGGCAAAGGGAATAAATAATGCAGAAAATAATAGCTGGGTATAAAATATGTATCATTTTCGATCGATTTTGCCCATGAATGGAGCATGTGATGAAGGAGAGAGCATGAGGATGTAGGGGAGTCACGCAACACCTGCATTCCCTCCTAAGTTACTCAAACCTTTATCAAACTTGATTACCTGCCATTCCCCAGGCGATATATAACCCTTACGGGTTTAACGGCTCTTAATAATAATAATAATAATAATAATAATAATAATAATAATAATAATAATAATAATAATAATAATAATAATAATAATAATAATAATTTTATAATAATAATAATAATAATAATAATAATAATAATAATAATAATAAATTATAATAATTTTATAATTATTATATAAAACTAACAATAACAGTTAGGGCTTAACTCTTCAAAATAATTAAATAATTAAAGCCATGACCAACGATAGAAAAAATTATTGTCGCGTCGACAATTAATGTTGTGTACTCACCTATTTGTATTAGCAGGGGTCTAGTTGCAGCTCTTGCTTCTGCCTATTAGCTAGCTAGCAGGTGTGGGAGTAACTATTAGCTAGCTAGCAGGTGTGGGAGTAACTATTAGCTAGCTAGCAGGTGTTGGAGTAACTTCCTCCTGGTATCGCTAACTCACCTACTCTACAAGTGGCTGGATAATATTTAGTTTAAGGAATGGTCTCAACTGTGATCACCTTGAGGTCCTTCTATCCTTATAGTTTCCCCTGCACTTGTCCCTATAATCTTTTTTTCCTTGTATTTCTTTTCCCGATACCTCTTTTCCCTTTACCACTTATTCTTATACTTTATCTATACCTCTTTCCATGATTTTTTTTCTTAATTTCTTACTCCATACTTTTTTCCATTTAACTCTTTCCTAATGCATTTCTCCCCTTTAACTGTCTCCATTTATTTCTTCCTAAGCTTCTTTCCATATACATTTTCCTCTATACTTCTTTTTCTGAACCTCTTTCCCCGTATTTCTTTTCTCAATCTTCTTTTCCTGTAATCTTTCCTTAATTTCTTTTCCTATATTTTTCCCATCTTCTCTCGGAGAGATAATGATGATGGAAGGGAAAACTGTCAACTTAGGAAGAGTGGTCCACTAGTGGTCTGATGCAGGAGCTTGCACGCACGCACACACATGCACGCATGCAAGGTGCCACGCATAAAAGCTGCCATGTACGCATGCAAGCTGGCGAACGCGCAAGCTCATTCATGCAAACTGGTATGCGCACGCAAGCACACATGCAATCACACACTGTAGAGGAAACACAATCCCGCACGCATGCAAGAAAGAGAGCAAGCATGCATGACCAATGACTCAAGGACGCGCGCATGCAAGGATGCATACATGCACGTAAGGACGCACACACACATTCAAACATACAAATGCACTCAAAGATGCAGGCGCATGTAATGTCATTCAAAGGCTACAATTAAAAGACTGTTTGAACTACATCTCAAATTACTTGAATGTAGGTCAAGAGAAGACATGATCACTACAACTACAATACTTCAGAGCGTAACGAGGATAGACAAGTTCAGATTTCTTTTTTCAATGGAGACATCCAGGACAAGAAAAGGTGGATAGTGTCAATTTCGTAAACATTTTCTCTCTCTCTCTCTCTCTCTCTCTCTCTCTCTCTCTCTCTCTCTCTCTCTCTCTCTCTCTCTCTCTCTCTCTCTCTCTCTCTCTCTCTCTCTCTCTCTCTCTCTCTCTCTCTCTCTCTCTCTCTCTCTCTCTCAGCGATGGCTGAGCATCAGCAAAGAAACGTTCAAATTTTTACGCGTATCACCTGTACTGCCTGAGTACACAGAGGATGTGCAACACAACGTACATTGCACACAAGAATTTTTAGAGTAACTTAATTAACAATAAGAATCATGTCGTTATACCTCAGAGGTGGACTCGATGTAAAATATTTCGAGTAAATATAAGAGGAGCAAAAATAAATGGCGAGTTCAAGAGCTTGAGCTCAACCCACAGCAAAATAAAAAATAAATTACTAAGCAGGGTAGACACAAACGGAGCCTGTGTAAATGAAGGAGCGAGTGTCTCTAGCAAAGACTTATCTCGACAACATTACTCGTCTCAGCCTCGGTCTTAACTTCCTTGACAACCTAATTCAGATAAGTTGGCTCCAAATGGCCCATTATATCACGGTCGTTACTGCCAGGGGCAGTTTGTTGTGCTTAGTTCCCGTACACGTAGAGGTGAACACGTTAAGTTCATTGTACACGTGGACGAGGGACGCTCAATTCTGTGTACACGGGAGACTAACAAGCATCTGTGTACACTGGAGAGGAACAAGTTTTTGTGTACAGGGAAAAGAAAAAAGGTTTTGTGTAGCCGAGAGATGAAAATACTATATGTACACGAAATAGGCTTAATCACACGTACACAGGAGATACTTTAATCTGCTCGAGTGTGTACATGGGAGAGGAACACCTGGAGGCTCGTACAACTCTACTGTTGAGTCTTTTGTAAGGATGTTAATGACCTGGGCAGAAATTACTTTGTTGAAATTTAGTCCTTCGGACATATTAAAATTTAGAACTGATGAAGGTTTGTTTTAGCAATGCGTCTCTCCATATAATTATAATATTTGAACACCAGTTTGCTATTGATCAAAAATTGCATTAATTTTCCTGACGTATGTAAACAAGAAACAAGTGCAGCTCTAGAACATTTATTATTATAATGAAAATCGTGTTTGTGTATAGAAACGTTAAAACATTGGCGTTAGAAACCTCGTAAAAAAATTATCGTAGAAAATGAGGGTAAGTGGCCTATAGAGAGTGTCACCCTCACCCTCCATCCATATTTGCTTCCCTCCCTTACAGCAGGCAACACAAATGTGGTTAAATTAGAGATAAAATACGGGAGATGACCTGGAACTAGAGTGGTGATGATGCTTGCTCACTGGCCTAGTTATTTTGTGTGTGTGTGTGTGTACTCACCTATTTACTCATCTACTTGTGGTTGCAGGGGTTGAGTCCCAACTCCTAGCTCCACCTCTTTGCTGGTATGTGCATGTGTGACTGTGTACGTGTGCTTGTGTATGTGTGTGTGTGTGTGTGTGTGAGTGAGTGTGTGTGCCTGTGTGTGTGTACTCACCTAATTGAGGTTGCAGAGGTCGATTCATAGCTCTTGGCTCCGTCTCTTCGCTGATTATTACAAGGTTCACTCTCTCCCTGCTCCAAAAGCTTGATCGTACCTCTTCTTAAAGCTATATATGGATCATACCTCCACTACATCACTCTCCAGATTGTTCCACTTCCTGACAACTCTATGACTGAAGAAATACTTCCTAACATCCCTGTGACTCATCCGAGTTTAAACTTTCAGTTGTGACCCCTTGTTGCTGTGACCCCTTGTTGCTGTGACCCATCTCTGAAACATTCTGTCACTATCCACCTTCTCGATTTCTCTAAGTATTTTATATGTTGTTATCATGGAAATAAATGGTATAAAATACCGACACAATGGAAAAAATAAACACATAAGCAGTATAATGTGATCCTTTATTGACAACGTTTCGCTCACGCAGTGGGCTTTATCAAGTCACAGACAGATCTACCTGGAAAAAGAGTAACATGAGTATTTATAAGATTTAGTCAGGTTAAGAATGCTGCATGTGACAGTCTTCAAAGTAGTGTGATAGTTTAAAACCTTGTGTGACTTAAAGGACCTGCAGTGTACCATTCTTGAGTTCTATGTGGGATAGCGTTGAAGAAGTTTCTTGGCAATAGGTTCAGCTATGTTGTAGAAGCCGTTGTTCTGGTTGAAGTTGTTGGATATACAGATAAGTGATGATTCCAGGATTCTTCGGTATTGCGTGTTGTCTTCTCTGGCGATGAGTCTTGGGTTTCTGTAGTTGATTAAATGGTTGTGTAAATTTCGGTGTTGAACACAGGCATTTCTTGAGTCGTCAGATCTGCCTGCGTACTGGTGTTCTGAAATGCGTGTTTGGAGGTCTCTGGATGTTTCGCCGACGTATAATTTGCTGCAGTCATTACAAGGAATTGTGTATACCCCTGCAGTGGATTGAAGCTTGTCCTGTCTGTTACTGGTAATGTCCTTGATGGTGGTGGATGTGGAGGTAGATACTCGGAATGAGGTATTGGAAAAAATGTTGTTCAACACCGAAATTTACACAACCATTTAATCAACTACAGAAACGCAAGACTCATCGCCAGAGAAGACAACACTCAATACCGAAGAATCCTGGAATCATCACTTATCTGTATATCCAACAACTTCAACCAGAACAACGGCTTCTACAACATAGCTGAACCTATTGCCAAGAAACTTCTTCAACGCTATCCCACATAGAACTCAAGAATGGAACACTGCAGGTCCTTTAAGTCACACAAGGTTTTAAACTATCACCCTACTTTGAAAACTGTCACATGCAGCATTCTCCACCTGACTAAATCTTATAAATACTCATGTTACTCTTTTTCCAGGTAGATCTGTCTGTGACTCGATAAAGCCCACTGCGTGGGCGAAACGTTGTCAATAAAGGATCACATTATACTGCTTATGTGTTTATTTTTCCATGTTGTTATCATATCCCCTTCCATATCCCTCCTGTCCTGCAGTGTCGTCAGACTGAACTCCCTTAACCTCTCCTCGTAGGACATGTCCCTTAGCTCTGAAACTAGTTTTGTTGCAAACCTTTGCACTTTCTCTAATTTCTTAACCAGGTGTGGGTTCCAAACTGGTGCTGCATACTGCAATATAGATAGGACTGACGTGCACAGTATGTGTGTGTGATAGAGTATTGATCCAGACCTCCTTTTCTACTACGTAAGTGTGTATTTATTTTACAGACTCAGAACCTGTCTTTGTCCTCTGTTTTAAGTTAGTCATTGAAATGTTTTAAGTTTTCATTTTTTCTAGCACAAAGAAAATCTCTCTAAAATCCCATGGCATAATGTTGTCCTGTTGAAATTGTCTTTATAATCTAAGTCATTTTATGATAAATTTTGTGTGTTTTTTCCTTGTTTCCTTAGTTAACCAAAGATGATATTTTTACAATATTTCATTCTGACTCATATAACTTGGTTCTTTAACTTGTATTCATGTTTTCTAATATTTCATCGTGCTCTATCTCTTGGTCTGCAGCAGTTACTTAAAGCACGTCCATGTTTTCTTCTCTCACTTTCACTTCCCTAATTCATAAATTCATCTCAAAGTATTTATCAAATCAGAAAACCAAATATTTTTAGTTTTACCTTCCATGCTGGAATTCACCTTTTTTATACTTCAAAAATATCCGCTAAGATAATCTGGTAGAACAAATTCATACGACAATTAACTCAAAAAATTCTTCTTGCTGCTAAAGTTAAAAAAATATTTTTTCTTTGAGTTCATACATACGCAGCAGCACTACTTTCTTATGATAATAATGTACGTTGTCTGGAGGACAAGTTTCATACATTCTGACCCAATTTCTTGAGAAGAAATTGACAGAATTATTATTTAAGTGGTCGGCTCTTAGTGCAATTTTGTCCTCTTCATGACGAAGCTCTGCAACTCAAAAGTTATGTGTTACTGTTGACAAGCAGCGCTTGCTGATGCCTAGAACAGTATATGGTGATACTGATATTCCTTTCTTTACACGCGAAATAGATAATTTCCTTCAATAAGCCTTGTTAGATTTCCGCTAAACATTAATCATTATTGTAATTATACCTGTTGTCAAGGAATTTAAATTAATAATGAAACCCGTTTGTGAAATCTCTGGGCCATCTGCAAGGAGACCACCTGTTTGACTCTTGGAAACTACTATCTACAAGACAAGACAAGAACCTGCATGACTCTTAGATGCCTTGACTCCTGGAAACTACTATCCAGAAGACAACCATCTTGTACCACAAGTTACAAGAGGACCAACTAAAATACACTCCACACTGGAAAGGTCGCACCGCTGCCTTCCACAGAAGTTGCAACAGATAGTCCGCATACCATGACGGTTATTCTAATGTAGGTTTGCTGTAGCCGGTTTCATGGCCCACAAACCCGCACTTCAGCTGTTTTCAAAATAATAAACATAAACACTGAATTATTTTTCAAGTTAGCATAAACCGCTGCATCTTCAGCTTTAAGTTTACAACATCGTGGCTTGAGAAGCCACTGTTGCAACTGCCAGCAACACGATCAATGTAGCTACTGCAATAACATGAACTATGCAACTAATCTTATTTTAAAGTTTTGTTTTAATAATCTGTGCAGTTAAAAATACATGTTAGACTGTAAAGTAACGTACACGAATTTACCCATTGTTGATATTACGTGGCGAAGCGTACAAATATTACACAGGGGAATGTACAAATATTATACCGTGGTACACAAATATTTTGATTGCTTCCATTTACAGTAAAAATATTAATTTATATATCCGCTGATGCACAACAGTTACATAGAAAATAAAAAAAAAATATACTTCGATCTATTACGACGTGAAAATTTTTGAGAAATATTTACTTAAAAATGATGCTATACAAGAAAGTCTCATAATACATAATAAATAAATAAATATAAGTGAAATATAATTGAATTAAGTTTCGTCAAAAATAGCACTGATTTCAAAATGAATATAAGTTCAGGGTTATATACATTAGATTCGTTTATAATAAATAGATTTTGCGAGGAATTTAAGCTATGCCTGACATGTCACTAATAAAAAAAAATACTTATGTGACCTGACCCAATCTTCACTATACTCCCACGCTCAATGGGAGGGTCGTGTGTGAGGTCATAAGTGAGGTGAAATCTCAGCCTTATAAGGCTTCTGTTCTGTAATTTTTACAATTTCTTAATAATGTGAGAAATTATGAAAGCACTTGGAATTTCACCATTTTTTCACTGGTTATTATGCTCACACACATATATATCGTACTGTAACTACGAACGAGTGGCATTTAATCAATGACAACTCTGCAACTAACTGAGGGATCCAACCCGTGTTGTTTTAGCCCGCCTCATGGTGAGAGAAAATTACACGACGCTCTAACCCACAGGACCATACAATCCTACAAGAATCACGCACCCAGCATCGATAGGTGTTGTACCGTGATTCGAGAACATACGATGGTGTGGATGCCTCAGAGCTAATTTCATTTTACTCCCCGTTTGGTGGACTAGCCTTCACAAGCAGTATATATCGTATTGTAACCACGAGCAAGTGATATTTAATCAATAACAACTTTGTGACTAGCTGGAGGATCGAACCCGTGTTGGGGTGCGTGCTGGGTGCGTTATGGTCCCGTGGGTTAGAGCGTCGTGGAATTTTCGCTCACCATAAGGTGGGCTAAAAGTACACGGGTTCGATCCCCCGGCTAGTCGCAGTGTTGTTATTGATATAAATATATATACATATATATATATATATATATATATATATATATATATATATATATATATATATATATATATATATATATATATATATATATATATATATATTTACATATGTGTGTGTGTGTGTGTGTGTAGTGTAATGAAGATTTGTTTGTTCCTAAATATATTTAAAAGACAGGATTTTTTTATATTTCTGAGTAATCATTTCATGACCTGCTAAGTTCACTTATAAACAAGCTATCCCAATTTAATTTATTTACCAAGTCAATTCGTACATGTTTGAATTCATGATCATAGGTTAAAGGAGTTCATTCGAGGTCGCAAAGGGACTTGAGTCTCTGGTAATGATTTTTCAATTTATCTTTCTAATAAAGAATTATATGAAAGTTCCAAATTTGCTCGAATAATATTTGCAGGTAGACAAGATATTTTTGTAAATTGGAGAAAATAGTCGTTGGATAAACAGTGTATCTCATGACGACAAAAATGTCTGTAAGAGTTGCGTATACAGTGATAGAAGTGCCAATTTTTAATTACAATGCCCTGAACATGATAGGGATCTACAGATCATTAAGCTGATATTCAACTGCAGCGAATATCTTAAATAAAAAAGACGACTTCAAGAATATGGGAGATTTAGTTGATGAACAGTAACACTCATATACAAGCAAGAATCCTGGTGAGGTATAACCAAGGTCCTGGAACTTCATCACTTCTTGATCAAGGTCCCAGGACCGAAACGTTTTCTAATAAATATGTCCTAGTGTTTGTTTACGTGTCTTTGTAAACCATGAATCCTGGTAAACAAATCAATGATAGGCTCTCACATGTCTTTAAAGGTTATGATGCTTTGATTACATTGTTGTCATTATGAGTAGCAGCACTTCGCATTTGTTTGACTTGCTTAAGACTCAAACTAAGAAATTCCGCTGCACCCATTACTAGCTTTGACTCGGTACCATGTATATTAATTGTCCGTCACTATTTTGACCCATGTACTTGGAAAAACTTTAGTTTCTCATATAAAAGACAATGTTAAGTGGATTGAAAGATTACCAGACAGTTGATTTTAAGCTAATTTTGATGCTAAATAATGTAGAACATGAAATATCAAAGTTACATGATATTTTTAAGGCGCTATTTTATCCACAGGATTTATGTCGCAAGCTCATTCTACTGCCAAACAAATCTTTTTATGAAGTTCAGAATGTTGCTTCCTGGGCTGGACCAACCATACCCTGGAGCTGGACCAACCACACCCCGGGGATGGACAAATTTTACCCGGAGGAAACACAAAGCTAAATCCCAGGAGCTGTACGGAACCACATCCTTAGAGCTGAACCAACCACATTCCCTGGGCCTGACACCCCGTATCCGGAAGACCCGCACCCCGGGGCTGGACCAGCAACACCCTGGGACAAACCAAAGACCCAGGATAACTAAAAGTCCAACATTCATTGGCTTCATTATTTTTACCAATAAAAAAAGACACTGCAAGCACGAGGTGAAGGTAGCGACGCGACTCACATTTCCGTGTTCCACTAACAAGTTTTCCTAAATGGTTTAGTTAAAGTTTAACAGAAACTAAAATAACACAAGAGCGCCCAACCTTATTCTCTTTCTTTTTCTTCTTTGGAGGAAAAAAATAAGAGGTATGTTTATGGTAGCTTTATAGCTCAGAGCCGCTGAAATCTTGTCACTGAAGTCGCTCTAGTGGCTAGTGCTTTAATAGGTGTAGAGCCCATTGACTGCACGAGGGCCGCCAGACAATTGAAGTCAAGTCTCGGTGCAAATATACAGAGATTTTCACTCACGGACATTAAAAGACTGGGAGACGAGGTTAACTAACCCAACTACGTATTTACACATTATCAAAGCCTCCTGTACACACACACACACACAGACACACACACACACACACAGACACACACACACACACAGACACACACACAAGATTGGTGGACTGAACACATCGATTCTAGGCTGAGGGACTGATTACCTCAAACTCCTTTTCTCCTTACACCTTTCTGCTTTGTACTGGACTGATGAAGCCACTGTGTGGCGAAACGTCTCTTCAATAAAGATTCCCATATGTTGCATAAGTGTCTTAATCTTTAATCTTAGTTCAAGACTTTTACCAGCTTGACCGTAATAAACATTATCACATATTTTACATGGAATCTTGTAGACACACCCATCAGCATTTTGGGGGGAGGGAAGGATTTTTTCATCAAAAGTGTTTTTACTGTATCAAGATTTTAAATGCAATATCAGAGTCAGAGACCAGAGGCCTACACCACTCCTTATCAAGAAAAAACAATTGATTTCAAAACCTCTTTTGAAATCAATTGTTCCTTTAAAACTCAAGGAACAATTGATTTCAAAAGATTGGCGAATATTTTCAGCCCTCTATACATTAATAATAACATATCTAAAAAAATTATTCAACACACATTCCCTAAAAGTACCAAATCTCTCCTAAAAGCAATACAAAGAAAAAATCGCAACAACTATATATCCATTAAAAACTCCAGCAGGTCAATCGCACTAAAAAGTTTTCCCCTAAAATATAACACTTGTCTCAACAGACATCAAAATAATTATAAAGATCGTCAAAACCTATAATAGAGAAACTTAGGTTATATTTAGATTTGTATCACAGCATCACTACAAAAGTAAGGCAAAGAGAGACTTAAACTTACCGGCAAAGCAAGTGCAACAAATACGATGTGTGTTCCCTGTTCTCAGTTGGCGAAGAATAGTAGTAAGGGTCGATACCAGTTGAGAGAAGATGTGGGCGCCCACGGCTGCGAGAACCTGCTTTTCCTAAGGGGGTTCAGGAACATGTGGGTGGTGTTCGTGTCTGCTTCGTCTCACCTCCACACGTTATTTACCTTTAACTTTATTCTTCACGTTTCTGATAACACATATTTTGTTTATTTTTTGTTTCCTTACATTATTCCCTCAAGGTAAGTCCTGACTATTTTCCTAGTACCACATCCCTATTGCCAGCTGAAAGCTATAAATGAACTCCATGAGAACCATTAAAGCCGAAATTCATTTGTACTCTCATATCAAACTGATATACAGAAGGGAAAACCCACATGTAAAAAAAATGTAAAAAACTATTTCACTCTTTTATTTGAGATCTTCAGCAGATGGAGAGTGGAATATACAGTAGAGTGCAAATTAATCGATACAGGAATAAATTTTGTGATTATCTCATAATATGTCTTAGTCTCCTGCTTAATTAATATAGTTTGAGTTCTTTTCTTTTCAGAAAAGTTTGCTACCGACTTCTGGCAACCATCCAGCTGTGTGTTACCCTGCTACTCTCGTCAGTGCTACAACAGCTGTTGTTCTGAAAGGCTATTCCTGCCAGCGTGCTCCGTGAGTGAATATGGTTTTGCCAAATTCTTCCCTTCAGTTCATGATAACTACTGAAATTTATGATGGATGTTAGACCTAGGAAATGTGCAAGTATTGTAGCTCTTAGAAAACATGCTGATTTGAATACCTGGAGTTTACCTGGAGAGAATCAGACAGATCACCGAAAAATTTGTCCCTAGCAAATTTAACTGTTGGTCGGATTCTGAGGAGAACCGACAACACTGGTGATTGTGGAAGGGTGTCAAAGAAAATGTGAAAGAAAAGACAAGACAGCACCTCACAATGACAAGGATATCATAAAAAATAGTGAGAAGGATCCTAAGAAAACCGGAAAAGATCTACAGAGAGATTTGGCTTCAGCTGACATAAATGTTGATTCTTCAACTGTTCGACGAAAGCTCCTTGAAGTTGGCAGAGCTACTAGAGAGCCAGTAAAGAAACAATTATTGACTGCTATGAAGAAAAAATGGCTGCGGTGGGCACTCGATTATAGACTTTCAGATGAGGCGCATTTTGACGTACATGGGTACGTCAAAATAGAGTTGAACTGTGGGTTTTCTCATCAATGTTTTTGAGAGCTTTACGTATTTGTAGTCCAGAGTTCATAGATGAAGAAATCTAAAAAAATTATGATCAGTGGTAATGAGACGGAGCAAAGGCGAACATCTTCGGAATGGACACATTCAACAAGCGCTAAATCACCCATCTAAAATGTTTTCGGGTAGTTTTACAGCTAAAAGCTCTGGACGGCTTGTTATTGTTGAGGGAATGATGTACAGTGACAAATACAAAGCAATCCTGGTAACTCATTTGCTTTCCAATGTGGGATAGACTTTCCTGATAGAGGACACATTTACCAGCAGGATCTTGATCCATGATACTCTTTCAGAAAAATGCTGACATTCTTCGATGAGAGTGGGCTAAGCGTCCTAAATTACCCTGGAAACTCTCCTGACCTCAACCCAATTGAGAATCTATGGGTAATAATCAAACGCAGGATCGCGAAACAGGACTACTCAACTGTGGAGAAGCTAACTGCTGTTGTTATTTGGACCTGGTACCACGACGAAGAACTTCCCAAAATGTGTTCAACATTGGTCGATTCTATGCTACAGCGTGTAGCAATGCTTATTAATGCAAAGGGTAGTCATATATCTTGTTTAATCAGTTATTAGTCAAATCATTGCCATGTATTTTTCACATAAACATTAATTTTCCAAATAAATGACTTATTTCATCACTGTCCCAACTAATATGCACACTACTGTAGTCTCTTTTTTTTTCTCTATTGTTTCTCTACATTTTCGTTTTTTTCAGCTCATTGACAATTGTCCACTATACTTTGATGTTTCATCAGAGATGCAAACTTCTGGGTATATATGCTCTGACGAGAGAACTTGTTATATATCACTTTACTCCGCTGGCTATAGATAGAAGTAAAAATTCGAGCCCGACAGAGCAAAATCATAAAAGATTCAGCAGAGCCTCGGTGTTCATTGTTGACCTGGAGCAGCGTCCCTCAAATTTCCAACAGAGTATATACGCCATGAAGGTTATGTGCAGTATATTACTCAGCATATAATCACAATTTTATCACTAGTTTGAAAATTTAAATATTCATACCTGAAGCTTCAACTACTACCCCTTCTAAGAGACTCTTTAAGCAGACCGGCTTCTCCCTAATCCCAGAGATCACAAGCAGTCCCACTGGGACAAACCGATCGTGGAGAAATCTGCCCCCCACCCCCACCTAGCGGTGAAGTCACCACATACAGGAGATTTCTTTTTATCAGTCCTTAATTCCGCCTTAGGCACTCACCTCGACCTAAGGCCATTCGGATTGATGTAGCTCTAGCTGCCTTTATATTCGACGAGCACAGGTGCATTTGCGGCAGGGCGTCAGTTGATCACTTTGGTCTACATGATCTCGTCTGACATAAGTCATAAGGGAAGTATGCCAGACACGAAGAGGTCAGCGGCATCATTAAGCGAAGTCTCTCCACAGTCCGCTGCCCAGCTGAATGGGAAGCTCAGGAACTGAGTCCTGACGGAAGCCAAAAGCGTTCAGATGGAGCCACCATGGTACCCTTGCAAGACGGAAAACAGAATACATAGATCTACACCTGTGCTTCAACAGTGGCTGACACCTGCTTACAATACTATGAAGAGGGGTGGTGCCGCCAGTTTTAGGGAGATCCAGAATATCAATATTTAGAGAGACCTGACACCACTATAACCTCGTCCCAACAGGATCGGAGATCCACGGAGAATTGGGCAAGTTTACTTTCAGGTTCCTTAAAGAGTTGGGTGACACACTCATCATATGATTGTTTGTCCTTTTTTGAACTTTATAATTATTTCTAGAGATTTTAAAGAATTTTTAATTAATTATTTTTTGTATTTTAGATTATTAGTTATTTCATAAATCTTCAAGATTTCTTCATCTATGAACTCTGGGCTGCAAATATGCAAAGATCTCAAAAATATGGATGAGAATACAGAAAGTTTAACTCTATCATGATATGAAGAATAATAGTGCACATAAGAACAGTTATTTATTGTTTTTCTACATATTTTGAATTTAAAATCATGGTTCCCATTAATAATTAAGACATAAAAAAAGCAATGAGTTATTTTGTTCAGACTCGACAGTAAAATTTATAGAATGAGGTAGACTATTTAATTCAACAAGGAAATGGTTTATATCTATATTCTTAGGCAATGGACACAAAACATCATCACATATCTGTACTGCTTAGCTCTACTGGGAAGGATTTGTTAAGCAGTCTTGTATCTAAATATTTCATATACAAATTGCTAAACATAAGAAAATAACTAAATCGAGTCAGCAATGCTTATCAGAAAAGTTTCGTGACACCTGCTGACCAACTTACACCTGCTGACCAACTTACACCTGCTGACCAACTTACACCTGCTGACCAACTTACACCTGCTGACCAACTTACACCTGCTGACCAACTTAAACCTGCTGACCAACTTACACCTGCTGACCAACTTACACCTGCTGACCAACTTACACCTGCTGACCAACTTACACCTGCTGACCAACTTACACCTGTTGACCAACTTACACCTGTTGACCAACTTACACCTGTTGACCAACTTACAACCAAATCACTTCAATTTTAAAATTTTAGGAACAGATTCATGTTGAATTCAATGAAATAAAATAAACTGTTTCGCCTCCTGTTGAGATGGCCTTGCAAACCTTGTGGCAAGAACATGTGTAAACCTTGTGGCAAGAACATGTGTAAACCTTGTGGCAAGAGCATGTGTAAACCTTGTGGCAAGAACATGTATAAACCTTGTGGCAAGAGCATGTGTAAACCTTGTGGCAAGAACATGTGTAAACCTTGTGGCAAGAGCATGTGTAAACCTTGTGGCAAGAACATGTATAAACCTTGTGGCAAGAGCATGTGTAAACCTTGTGGCAAGAGCATGTGTAAACCTTGTGGCAAGAACATGTGTAAACCTTGTGGCAAGAGCATGTGTAAACCTTGTGGCAAGAACATGTATAAACCTTGTGGCAAGAACATGTGTAAACCTTGTGGCAAGAGACATGTGTAAACCTTGTGGCAAACATGTGCAAGAACATGTTAAACCTTGTGGCAAGAACATGTGTAAACCTTGTGGCAAGAACATGTGTAAACCTTGTGGCAAGACATGTGTAAACCTTGTGGCAAGAACATGTGTAAACCTTGTGGCAAGAACATGTGTAAACCTTGTGGCAAGAACATGTGTAAACCTTGTGGCAGAACATGTGTAAACCTTGTGGCAAGAGCATGTGTAAACCTTGTGGCAAGAACATGTGTAAACCTTGTGGCAAGAACATGTGTAAACCTTGTGGCAAGAACATGTGTAAACCTTGTGGCAAGAGCATGTGTAAACCTTGTGGCAAGAACATGTGTAAACCTTGTGGCAAGAACATGTGTAAACCTTGTGGCAAGAGCATGTGTAAACCTTGTGGCAAGAGCATGTGTAAACCTTGTGGCAAGAACATGTGTAAACCTTGTGGCAAGAACATGTGTAAACCTTGTGGCAAGAACATGTGTAAACCTTGTGGCAAGAGCATGTGTAAACCTTGTGGCAAGAGCATGTGAAAACCTTGTGGCAAGAGCATGTGTAAACCTTGTGGCAAGAGCATGTGTAAGCCTTGTGGCAAGAGCATGTGTAAACCTTGTGGCAAGAGCATGTGTAAACCTTGTGGCAAGAGCATGTATAAACCTTGTGGCAAGAGCATGTGTAAGCCTTGTGGCAAGAGCATGTATAAACCTTGTGGCAAGAGCATGTGTAAGCCTTGTGGCAAGAGCATGTGTAAGCCTTGTGGCAAGAGCATGTGTAAGCCTTGTGGCAAGAGCATGTGTAAACCTTGTGGCAAGAGCATGTGTAAACCTTGTGGCAAGAACATGTGTAAACCTTAAGGCAAGAGCATGTGTAAACCTTGTGGCAAGAGCATGTGTAAACCTTGTGGCAAGAACATGTGTAAACCTTGTGGCAAGAGCATGTGTAAACCTTGTGGCAAGAACATGTGTAAACCTTGTGGCAAGAGCATGTGTAAACCTTGTGGCAAGAGCATGTGTAAACCTTGTGGCAAGAGCATGTGAAAACCTTGTGGCAAGAGCATGTGTAAACCTTGTGGCAAGAGCATGTGTAAGCCTTGTGGCAAGAGCATGTATAAACCTTGTGGCAAGAGCATGTGTAAGCCTTGTGGCAAGAGCATGTATAAACCTTGTGGCAAGAGCATGTGTAAGCCTTGTGGCAAGAGCATGTATAAACCTTGTGGCAAGAGCATGTGTAAGCCTTGTGGCAAGAGCATGTGTAAGCCTTGTGGCAAGAGCATGTGTAAGCCTTGTGGCAAGAGCATGTGTAAGCCTTGTGGCAAGAGCATGTGTAAGCCTTGTGGCAAGAGCATGTATAAACCTTGTGGCAAGAGCATGTTTAAGCCTTGTGGCAAGAGCATGTGTAAGCCTTGTGGCAAGAGCATGTATAAACCTTGTGGCAAGAGCATGTGTAAGCCTTGTGGCAAGAGCATGTATAGAACTTGTGGCAAGAGCATGTGTAAGCCTTGTGGCAAGAGCATGTATAAACCTAGTGGCAAGAGCATGTGTAAGCCTTGTGGCAAGAGCATGTGTAAGCCTTGTGGCAAGAGCATGTGTAAGCCTTGTGGCAAGAGAATGTATAAACCTTGTGGCAAGAGCATGTGTAAGCCTTGTGGCAAGAGCATGTATAAACCTTGTGGAAAGAGCATGTGTAAGCCTTGTGGCAAGAGCATGTGTAAGCCTTGTGGCAAGAGCATGTGTAAGCCTTGTGGCAAGAGCATGTATAAACCTTGTGGCAAGAGCATGTGTAAGCCTTGTGGTAAGAGCATGTGTAAGCCTTGTGGCAAGAGCATGTATAAACCTTATGGCAAGAGCATGTGTAAGCCTTGTGGCAAGAGCATGTATAAACATTGTGGCAAGAGCATGTGTAAGCCTTGTGGCAAGAGCATGTATAAACCTTGTGGCAAGAGCATGTGTAAGCCTTGTGGCAAGAGCATGTGTAAGCCTTGTGGCAAGAGCATGTGTAAGCCTTGTGGCAAGAGAATGTATAAACCTTGTGGCAAGAGCATGTGTAAGCCTTGTGGCAAGAGCATGTATAAACCTTGTGGCAAGAGCATGTGTAAGCCTTGTGGCAAGAGCATGTGTAAGCCTTGTGGCAAGAGCATGTGTAAGCCTTGTGGCAAGAGCATGTGTAAGCCTTGTGGCAAGAGCATGTGTAAGCCTTGTGGCAAAGCATGTGTAAGCCTTGTGGCAAGAGCATGTGTAAGCCTTGTGGCAAGAGCATGTGTAAACCTTGTGGCAAGAGCATGTGTAAACCTTGTGGCAAGAGCATGTATGAACCTTGTGGCAAGAGCATGTGTAAACCTTGTGGCAAGAGCATGTATGAACCTTGTGGTAAGAGCATGTATAAACCTTGTGGCAAGAGCATGTATAAACCTTGAGGCAAGAGCATGTATAAACCTTGAGGCAAGAGCATGTATAAACCTTGTGGCAAGAGCATGTATAAACCTTGTGGTAAGAGCATGTATAAACCTTGTGGTAAGAGCATGTATAAACCTTGTGGCAAGAACATGTATAAACCTTGTGGCAGCATGTATAAACCTTGTGGCAGCATGTATAAACCTTGTGGCAGCATGTATAAACCTTGTGGCAGCATGTATAAACCTTGTGGCAGCATGTATAAACCACTCGACTCACACACTGACCATGACAAACTACTTGACCCAACTGACCAACCATTTCTTAAAACATTTTGTATCCTTATTTTCTCACTATTTTCCTTTCCACTGCTCATCCCTCCAACCTTTCTCTAGTTCTTCCCTTTTCCTTTCCTTTCGTCACACTATCTCTTCCTTTCCCCACTTCACCTCTTTGTTCCCCCTCTTCCTCTAATAAATGTTTTCAGTCTCCCTTCATCTTCTCTCTCTCTCTCTCTCTCTCTCTCTCTCTCTCTTCTCTCTCTCTCTCTCTCTCTCTCTCTCTCTCTCTCTCTCTCTCTTCTATCTATCTATATCTATTGTTGTGTCCCTGTCCAGGAGACCCAAGGAATATTTGTGATATATGTATATTATTTCCTATTCACTTAATACTATATTGCCGATATCATTATTAATAGCTAAAATAATGCTATTGTGCTTTATAGTATTATCAGTCCCTATAATTTTAGCTATGTATATAGTTAGGTTGTCCTTTATTGATTTAAGTCTGCGACTACTGTCCTAACTACCATATGGTAGTTGAGTCAATTGGTCTCTCGGGTAGAGGTCGTATACCGAGTTGACGTCTGGTTAAGAGACATTGTCTAACGCAGTTCCAGCCCAACTCCAGCCTGGAATAGTCTCCTCCTGGAGCTTTGTATAGACTCACGTCTTATCTAACTAACGGTTCCGTTGGTTGACGGAACCTTTCTTTCACTACTCAAGGCATCAATGAAGTACAGAGTCTTTTCTGTTCTTAGAGTTTCTGAAAGTTACTGAGGTTGTGAATTTCTTTGCCATTTAGTCGGATCTAATGGGGTTCTCTAAGTGTTACAGTAGGAGATTTATATTCAATAAGATGGGAGTATCAGTATTCCTATTAGGATTGTATTGAGGGTCTCGGCGGTGTGCTTGTCTGTCATTCGTTAGTTACGATAAACTAAGCTAATTTCTCACTTAATTTATTGCACTTGAAACCAGTGATTATTAGAGAACAGATGTACAATCTAGTCTTTTATTTGTTATTTATATTCAGATAATTCTGTCAAGAATGGTGTCTCTAAAGAATATACTGTATATGTAAATAAGGTTAATTATGTCTCGAGACTATGGGAAAAGTCGCAGACTAAATGTTCCAAAACTGTAACGTAAATTTATGTCCTTGTTATTCTGAAGAACTTTGTTTCATATTCAGCAAAAGAGAATATTTGTCATTTCTTAAAAACAATTTAATATTAAAGATATTAAGTTACTAATTTTGTCAGGTAATCTCCTGATTATGAATTACGAGGAACCTAGTAAAAGAAATTTTTATACTAAAGATAGTTTAGCGCTTCTTTTGATTATAATAATAATATATTAAAGATAGTCAGAGTTGTCAATAATTTAACTCATTGTTACAAGAGAAAAACTTTCACAGGCAATACATGAAGTTTATCCCAAACTCCTCAGATTTCTCCTCTCGTTTCTGATATACTTAGCGAGACACACAAATAATCCATTTGTAACACTACAAGGTTCCTCCTCTTGTTCTCTGCTCATAGTTCCTCTCTTCATAGTTTCTCATGTCCCTTCATAGTTCCCAGCTTTCTATTTCTTGATCCCCTCTCCCTGTTCCTCCGTAATTTCCTTCTCTATCGCTCTGCCTCTTCCCGCCTCCTCTTTTCCTCTCCCTCCCTGCCCTCTCCCACCCTCTTTGGTGCAAGTTGCCATCTCTGCTACGCTGAGAGTGAACTTAACCTTAAGTTCGCCATTAAGTGCTCTCTGGTCCAATAACACGGCCACCAAAACAATCCTTGCCTGTTTGTACGCGTCTCTATTATTCCTTTGTGTTGGCTGCAGTTTGTCCTGATCTGAGTTTGTCTTCGCTTGAATTACCAATTAGTCTATTACTAATTAGCCTGTATGTATGTTGGTGTTCTGTCAGTTGGTGTGCCTGTCTAATTATTAAACTGTTGGTCTGCCCGTCGTCTGTTGATCTGCCTGTCTCACCATCTGTTAGCCTCTCTGCCTTTTTATTGGTCTGTTGGTCGGCCCATTTGTTTGCCTGTTTGTTGATTTGTCTGTCTGTGTGCCTATTTGTTGATCTTCAAATCTGTTGATCTGCCAGTCTATTGGTCTGCCTATAAAGTCCGTCCGTCTGCCCGTCTGGCTTACGACTGTTTCTCCTCCTGACCAAGCGACTTATCTGTCTCGCGTCTGTTGCTTTCTCATTCGCCCAACACCTCAGCCTCTGCCACATTTTTAGAATGGCACCAGATCTACCGCGTTTTGAAATCTCGCCATTTATCAAGTAAACATCTCTCATTCTGTCTCTATTTCTGCTGTATACAATCCTCCCACAGCATCCGCTTTCATCAATACTTGTTCCAGAACTTCAAACACCCGTTGTGAAACTAATGGTGTCTGGAATCTCCACCAAGGACAGATCGGAATCAGTGACTGGAAAACTGAATATCGAGGCCGTATTCTCTCTTAAAAACAGAGGATCGAACCACCACACCTTGTGCTGAATAAACTGCCCGGATTTAACGTTTAATGAAATACTCTACAACACAATGCTCTTCCACGCTATATGGAAGTTAGATACCGAGAACGAAAGTCTTTTTATGTATTCTCTCACGCAAGATGGTTTTGTACATTAAGTAATGAAAACTGTTATTCTGAGCTGGGAGTTTTCAGTAGGACCCCTCCACGTCACTCCCACACCCCTCCAAGTCACTCCCACGTCCCTGCAAGTCACTCCCACGTCCCTGCAAGTCACTCCCACGTCCCTGCAAGTCACTCCCACGTCCCTTCAAGTCACTCCCACGTCCCTTCAAGTCACTCCCACGTCCCTGCAAGTCACTCCCACGTCCCTGCAAGTCACTCCCACGTCCCTGCAAGTCACTCCCACGTCCCTGCAAGTCACTCCCACGTCCCTCCAAGTCACTCCCACGCCCCTCCAAGTCACTCCCACGCCCCTCCATCCCCCACACTCCTTAAGACAAACTCTTCAACTTAGACAATTAGAAGAAAAGGAAAAATAGTGAAACTCAAGAAAGTTCTTGATGCAGTGATTGATAGGAACTGGTATTTTTCTAGTTAGATACGTTGACATGTGGAGCATTGATAATCGGAGGTGCGGGAACAAGAGTGGGAACCGATAGCATCTCTGGTGTTCATCTTAACTCCATAGACTGGGATGTGATTAACGGTCGGAGAATCGAGTCTCCAATCCTTAAGGGAAGCAACCCACAAGAGTTTAGAGCACCGCACAAATTAAAAAGAATAGAGTATTCTTTTGTCCTTTCCCTTGTATTTGCTAATCAATACTCGCTAGTCGTATTCTTTGATATTCATCTCATCATCTTTGATCATTTTCTTTCCCTTATTTCATTCTCTCCCCAGACTTCCTACTCACGTTTTCCTTTGTCTCTTCTCCCTCTCCTCCTGTCTACATCTTTAATTATCCGCTCTGCTCTGTTTTTTTTTTTTTTTTTATAGAGTGGCTAGCATATAAGCATTACCATGTCCAAGTGTCGTCAAGGGTACCAGTGCTGAGGGAGACATTTACAAGCAACTGAATGCAGGATAGCAATACTCACCCACATGTTAAGTCGCAGCTCCTGTCCCTTTGCTAGCCGCTACTGGGATCACTCTCTCCTGGCTTCGATTGCCTTATCGTACATCTTAAAGCTATGTGTGGATCCTGCCTCTACAGTCCACTGTTAGGTCGATTCACTTGCAGACTATGACTGAAGAAATACTTCCAGTTGTGCCCTCGTGTTCTTTCTTACCGTCTCATGAACAATTTGTACTTATCCAACCTGTCAGTTCCTCTCACCATTTTGTACATCTACATCATATCAACCCTATTTCTTATTTCCTCTAATGTCATCAGATTTAGCTACCATAATCTCTCCTCAAAAGACACTTTCTCCATTTTTTTAAAATGTCTGACAAGTGTGGACGCCATATTTGTGCTGCATACTCCAATATGGTTCCTGAGAGCTAGTCTTAAATTTGTCAGACTCTCACTCGCTGCAGCATTTATTCGATTGATGAGTAAATCAGGCGATATGTTTGGTATAATGCTCGCTCCCAGGTTCTTCTTGAATAAGGTTTGCGGCCTTTTCCCTTCCCCTTCTTTGTCTTCTTAGCCCATCCCTAATCTCCGTAATTTTGCACTTGCTGGGGATGAATTCTAACAGCCACTTGTTAAACCAGACCTGCAATTTTTCCAGGTCTATTTGAAGTCTTCCCTGGTCCCGGACTGTTTGCATTCTCCTCATTAATTTCATAAATGCAATTAGGGATACCTCTGATTATCCCTTCCGTCGTGTCGTTTACGTATACTAGAAATAATACAAGTCTTAGTACTGATCCTTGTGGAGCCCCACTCATCATATTCGCCCATTCCGATATCTCTTTCTTGATCCATTACAGTATTTTCCCTGTTATTGGTGCATGTTCCTCTAACTTTAGTCCTAGTCTCTTGTGCGGCACAGTGTCGAAAATCTTTATATAGTCCAAAAATATCAATCAATCTCTCTTTCCTGCTTTTCTTCTTTTACCTAGTCGTAGAGCCCCAGTAGTTTTGTAAGACAGGATATACCATCTCTGAAGCTATATTGGTTGTCGTTTAAGAACCCACTCCTGTCTAAATACTCCACTACTCTTTTCCTGATTATCATCTCCATAACTTTGCATACTATGCATGCCAGTGACACCGTTCTGAAGTTAAGCGCTACCTGTCTGTCCTGTTTCTTAAATACTGAAACTATATTTGCTATCTTCCACACCTCTGTTGCCCTGTGTCCATTAACCTGTTGAAGATGTAGCCAGTGGCTCACACAGTGTTTCGGCCTCTCTCACTACCCACTGAGGAATATCTGGTCCCATTGCCTTCGAGGTATCTGCATCACAGAATAGTTTACCGCTGTCTTCCTCGTGATGTGTCTGTATAGCAACTTTGGATTGGATATGGCTCTCAATGCTACGTCATTTTCAAATTGTCATTGAGCCTCTGTTCTTACCCACGCATATTCGTTACTGGTTCTTCTGCTCACTTCTTTGTTTTCCTGCAGTTTTTGCAGGAAGGACCCGGGAACAGTATTTACGCCCACCATGCAGTACCAGATTGAGAACTTAGTGGAGACTTGATCAGACTGGTCTGCGATTAGGTGATGTAGGATCGAACATCCACCACTACTTGCAGTGAATGTTCCTTACGGACTTAGCGCTTCATGACATACAGTTAATACAGAAACGCTCCCCGCTAGCGACAGTAACCTCGTAAATTTGACACTTCTTTCGATGGAAAGATTGCTTCTGTAATTTAGCCAAATGTCTAAGGAAAGTTTTTACACTGATGATCTAGCGGCATAATATAGCTTGCTCAGATGTTTGTTGAATCCTGGATATTTTTCTTGAGTGCCTCTGGCTGTACAGGTTAGGGTAGGTTCGTCAGGACACCGGACAGGTGTTTCCTGACGCGGGTCTTAGATGATGATCCGCCGTTGGCTGTACAGAAGGATAAGGATGAAACGGAGTGTGTCGTGAGATGTGCTCCATCCCTTGTTCAAATAGTCTATTTAGCGGTACAAATGGCGCTATTCCTAAATTTAGGAGAATAATACTGGAACTAGTAGGGCATATAAAAATCAGGAGTGTCATTAATGAAGCTGTGTTCTGCATTACAGAACTCGCTGTGTCTTGGACTGTCAAAAGTTAATTATGCTTTCTTTACTGGCTTACGACTTTGATCAGGCCTTTTATTTAACATACACCGTATATTAAAGATTCAATCAAACAAATCGGTTTTTCCCATGACTTCAGCAAACGCTGCGTCACAGGCTGAATAAATTATTGCCTGGTAGTTTCAAATCTACGCTTTCGTTGCAAGTGTTGCAGTTAAAAAGGATTCAAATTCTGCTAAAATTCAATTAGCAGTTTTATTGGATTACAAGAGTGAAAATTTTTAAATTATGTGCAGTAAAGGTTTCCACCTCCGACGTCAGGGGTCACGTGATATACTGTTTATAAAATATTCAGATTGGCGAGCAAGACGGGTCATCAGTGTCAGCCTGGGACTGATACTGAGGTCAAACCTGCACAACCTTATCTAATGTGACACCGGAAATGTATGTCAACATCGAAAAAGTGAAATGACTCGTTTACATTGAATACCCTAATTATCGACATTGTTTCGCCCACACATTGGATATCTTTATTATTAATAACATCTCGCCCACACAGTGCCATTATCTTGATCACGCTCCAGCGTGGGCGGTACGTTAGTCATTGAAATTCATAAAAGCTATTTAATGAAATAATAATTTAACTCGCTGCAGTCATTTATTCTACTCATGCTCTATTCTCCGCGACACAAATAGCAATGGAAGAAATCCGAATCATATCTCGCTACCATTTACCACTAATGATGAGCGCAGGGAACGATGGGTATCAGGTGTCAGTCAACCGCAGACATTGGAGGCGTCAGCGGTACACTGAAACCAATTCTGTGGTACATTGGAAGCCAGTCTGAAGTACATGGGAAGGCAGCCTGTGGCACACTGGGGGTTATCTTGCGACACACTGGAGGCTATCCTGCGGCACACTGGGGACTAAGAACATTAGACGCCAGTCAGTTGGTGGCAGTGATTATTTTTTTTTAACACACTGGTCGTCTCCCACCGAGGTAGTGACCCAAAAAAGAAACATTCACCATCATTCACTCCATCTGTGTCTTGCCAGAGGCGCACTGATACTACAGTTCACATGCCCATCCGAACTGCAGATATTCCCACCCGGCCTTCAGAGTGCTTCCCACTTCCAGGACTTAAGTGAGGCTATCCAGTTTCCTCTGAAATATATATATATATATCCCACCGAGGCAGGTGACCTGTATATCTGCAAAAAAATATATTCATAAATGACAAAATTACAAAGTACCTAATGATTGTCCAGTTCAGTTCAGTAGTGAGAATAATGAAAACTATCATGCAAAGTTAATATAAATCAGCATTATATGAATATAGCAGATTAAATAAATTATTGGACAAGTTTGACACAAACTGAAGATACAAATCGATATAATTGTTCCCGTCTTCCCTGGTAACAACATACGTACTTATATGTGATCATTAGTCTTATTCCAGCTTATCTGACGCCTCGTGTACTGATATGATTCAGATCTCAAAAACATGTCCAGAAACAGTCTTAATATTTATATTCTAAGATAAGCTAACAAGATATTAATATCAGTTTTTAATCAATTGGAATACGTTTTGCATCTGTTAATGTTTTGTAATATCATGGTCTTCCTGGCCCGGTCTTAGGCCAGCTCTCCTAGATCGGAAAGAAAATATTGCAGTACTAATAACTGAAAAAAACTAAGCGCATACTGTATGGAAGTAGAAATTTGTAAATTGTACAAGTAGACGTAAGGTTGTAGTTAGGAGGGTTATTTGATCTGTGATGTCTGTGTGCTTCTGTAAAGACAGCTATTAATACCGATCGTTTCCACTATCTCAGTGGAAACGATCGGTATTAAATAAGTGACAATGAATGATAAAATAAGACACTGGCAATTTAAGAAAGTAAATGTTGCCTATTATCGCCAGCAGCAGTTTTCACTGATGCCCAGAGTGCCTACGACCAGGAGGTCAAATCAGAAATACCCAGCGTAGTTACTACACTTTCCGTAAATAGGACGCGTGTGCCCATCTCGCGTGAATATATAAACAGACAAATTCTGGAGCACCACAGTTGCACAACTAGGAGAGAACGTCTCTCATAGTAACTATAATGTATGACCACTAAATTATATCTTAGCATTAATTAAGACTTGTGGGTAAATTAAACACAGATGGCACTAATAGCTAAAGAGACAAACTCCGCTTGTGTACAAGTTCACAGATGGGATCTTGCCGCGTTTGGCGCAAGTGATGAATTCTTATTAATAACTGGAGCGTACTGGAGAAACCTAGTCTTTAAACACAACCTGGTAGAGTCGACGACGAATTATTCATTTTCAGCACTAGGACGACACTGTATTACCAAGAAATCCCACTCAAATCTCGGCTGTATCTTACAGTCGAGTAATGATCCTTCATTCCCACACCATCTGATTGGCATTCGTCTCTAGGCTAGGTGACTACTTCCACTCGTACACCAGGTGACCCTCAATCCCTACGCTAGGTGAGCATCCATCCCTATTACAGGCGAGGACACCACCTCTACACCAGGTAAGGACCCTCCCGTGTTCTGTTCCTATATCAGATGAGGATCTCTCCTTCGCTACTATTTTTTTTTTTTTTTTTGCAGGTCGAGTGTCCTGCGGGGGCATTAAGCCTAAAGCTGGCCTGCCAGTATAGAATGATGAACAGGTCTGGTCTTCACCAGGACTGGTGGGGACCTGATAACCAGGACTGGCGTGGTCTCGACGACTAAATCTGGTGCAGTGTGGGCAGCTATGTCTGGTGTGGTCATGGTGACTAATACGTAGAAGCAGCAAAAGCATCAGCAGCAACAACAGTACCAGCTGCAACAATAACAGCTTTCAGTTCTCCATCGGACGGAAGAAAAAATAAAATGTTAAAATAGTATATTCAGTTAAGTATGCTCGATCCAATATAGCAAAAAGATAAAAATCAGCAGGATTATTATAGAATTAAATATTATTAAAAAACATATCCTCAATATAAAAAAGTAACACCTGTGGTGGTTATTCAGCACTCATAAACAGTCGCATAGAACATCTGACAACAGAGCAGCAAGAACATCAACAGTAGCAGCTGCTGGTGTCACAAAAAAAAAAAGCAGCAGGGAGTTTGACAGTTACAGCAGCAGCAGCAGGTAGGAAAAGCACTATTTATATCAACAATCAGAACATGAATGGTACCACAAGTTAACCCAAAAATTGAGTTTGGAATGGAATATGATCAGCTGAAGGAGACTTACACGCGTAATTGAACACTTCCTCCCAAGAAAAACTTTGCGAAAGATATATATAGATACACTCGTAGAAAATGAAGCAAATAACAAATCTGAGAAACCATAGAAATATAATATATATATCAGAGGATTGAAACTAAAAACATGTGAGACAACGAGTATAAGCATTTCGGGGCACAGAACGTGGATACTGTTAGATCCTCCCTTACCCCCGGACCCCGAAAACAATATTTTCCTGGCACTCAAATAAAATATATTCTTGTTGGCTTTACATGAGACATTAATGAAGGCAGCATACAATCTTAAATTAAAAAAAAAATTACAAATTCTGCCTCCACAATACTGATAGCAGAAGAATTATTATGCCACAAAAACTATTTCAGTAGAGTAAATGAATTGCTAACTTGATGAGAAAGAACAGAGTACCATCACTGCTACACTTCAAACATTATGCATGGAATGTTATCAACGTTAACTTTTTTACTGAGATGCTGAGAATTGAAGTTTCCATAGTTGCCCTTTGAAGAGCCCATTCTCACGGTGGAAGACGCTACAAATTCACGATCTACATGCGAGAATCTTAGGTGGCCCCGAACCAGGATTGATTATTCATGTCTCTTTGGAGACAGGGACAGGAAGGCCTCGGCTGAGATTGATGGGTCACAACATTTATGCCATTAAAGTAGACAACATTTATAATACTAAATTGTTAGGCATTAAAGTAGACAATGTCCTTAATAAAATGACAAAGGACAATAAGTGAAGTACAGTATAGGGTAAGAGGTTAAAAAAAAAAACTATTCCAAGAATATTACCATAGTTACCGCTCACCATGGCAGAAAATTTGAAGCCGTTCGGATGAGATTTCGTATGTTGTGCGAAATATAAAGGGCAGTCACCATTCCCAGCCCTTTTAGAGCAGGGTAGGTGCCAGAGCTGGAGCTTGCTACCATCTGCTACTCACAAGACTGCCATTCCCATTAGCTCCCCTGGGATGGGTAAGATGGCAGACCAGAAAGGTCTATTACCAGAGACCACCCTACGAGCCCCGTGAGGGCGGGGAATATGGTTAGGCCTGGGGACTGTTGGTCTCAACGATGAGGAGGTACTTGTACCTCCTCCCATGTCAGACATTAGTCTGAGATACTCCTGAGAAAGGGAACCAAGGCCGGGCCACCACTTGGAGAAGGCTCGGGCCGGGAGATTATGGGCGAATCAAGAAGAAGAAGGAGAAGAAATATAAAGGAAAAGTTAGAAGAAATAAGCAAATGTGGGGAAAGATAAATGAAAATAGACAAGTAGAGACCGTGATGATCAGGATATACTTAGGCTATCTTTATATCTGGCAGCTTAGTATAGCAACGCTGAGGAATAAACAGCGAGAAGAGACAAACACACCCTCGGCACCGTAGTTAATTAACAGGTGTTCAGGAATACTGAATTAATCTCACTAATTTTTAGGAATAAAGTAAGAAAATTGTAAATAAGGTTCGCAGGATATTAAAGAAAAATGCAAGATTTTTTACAGTAAGGTGATACAGTAATAATGGTAGAATTACCGACAAAATGTTGGGTAAAAAGGTAATGATAACGGAATGTTGCAGCAGCAATGAACAGAGTTGCTCATGCCACTGGCATGTGAACTTTAAAGGATGAGATGAACTGTATTTATGGACGAGAGTTCGTACAGGATTTACTAATTATCCCCATAATGAAAATTTCCTTCTCCCTTACTCTCTCTCTCTCTCTCTCTCTGGAATAACATCAAACACACATATAAGTATGAAAGTTCCCTTATATGAACGTACACACTAACCGCACCTACTCCTCTTCTCTTGCCACATCTTTCCCTCAAATGGTCTTTTCACTTCTCATTAAACATTCATCGTACTCACAGCTTCCCGGCGCCAGCTCCTTCCTAAGTGCACACACACACACACACACACACACACACACACACACACACACATAAGTGAGTACACACACATACACATACACATACACAGGCGCACGGGAGGTAGTCACGCTTATCATATAATTAGATACAGATATAAATACGGACAAATTAATATATAACAAACAAACAAACAAACAAACAAACAAACAAATTTTATTTCATTGCAGGTTACATGGGTATGGGAAATTACAATGTAAATTGAGTGCAAGGAGAGCCACTGACATGCCATGGCATTAGGGGCAGCTTATTCTAGTCCTTAAAAACTATGTACTTAATATTAGAGAAATTTATTGAGTTTATTCTAGTTAAAAATTATTTTCAAAATTACAATATGATGAAATTTTACTGTTTAAATTATTATATAATGATATTAGATTTTTAGATTGTTACAGGTGTTAAGATTCTTGAATGATAATATGGAATTGAGATTATCTTAAGGAAAATAACATTGAGTATTTTTGACATTAACTTATAATATGAGTAGGGGGTAACATAATAGTAACATATTATTAAAAATTGAGATTATCGTATAGGAAAGTAACAATGAGCATTTTTCAAAGTAGTTTATAGCATGATCATTTAGGTTTGGGTGAGTAGGTGGTTTTGAGTTGAGTCTTAAATTGATTTTCAGACAAGATTATCTTAATATTTACTGGTAATGAATTCCAGATTCTGGGGCCCTTTATGTGCATAGAATTTTTACATAGGTTGATATGAACACGGGGTATATCAAAAAGTGATCTGTGTTCGTGTGTTGTGGTCATGGGTCCTATTAAAGTTGGTGAGGAGAGTTTTGAGCAGAGGGTTTATATTAGAGTGTAAAGTTTTATATATGTAGTAGGCACAAGAGTAAGTATGAATGTTCTTTACGGTGAGTAGTTTGAGACTTTTGAATATTGGTGGAGTATGCTGTCTAGAGTGGGAATTTGTTATCATTCTGACTGCGGCCTTTTGTTGTGTTATGAGTGGTCTAAGGTGATTTAACGTTGTTGATCCCCATGCACAGATTCCATAGGTGAGATACGGGTAGATAAGTGAATGATATAGTGCAAGGAGAGCTGATTGAGGTACATAATAGCGTATCTTTGATAATATGCCTACTGTCTTCGAGATTTTCTTGGAAATTTGTTGTATATGTGTTTGGAATTTAAGGCTACTGTCAAGGTGGATTCCTAGGAATTTTCCCTCTGTGAGTCTTGTGATGGGTGTACCATTAAGTGTTATGTTAAGTGGAACATTTGTGGCTTTGCTTCCAAACTGTATGAAGTAGGTCTTGTCAGTATTGAGAGTAAGCTTGTTAGTCGTCATCCATGTTGATATTTTCTGTAATTCGGCATTAACAGTGTTGGCCAGTATAACTGGATTTGGGTGAGAGAAGACATATGTTGTGTCATCTGCAAATAAAATGGGTTTGAGTAGTTGTGATGCATTCGGTAGGTCATTTATGTAAATGAGGAATAGGAGTGGCCCCAGGACACTTCCTTGAGGACTCCACTGTAATTGGTTGTGTGGAAGAGTTCGCTCCATTTGTGTACACGTATTGGCTTCTGTTGGTGAGGTATGATTTTAGGTAGTTGAGTGGGTGCCCCCTTATACCATAGTGTGCTAATTTTGTGAGCAGTAAATCATGGTCGACTGTATCAAAAGCTTTGCGGAGATCAATGAAGATTCCCAGTGGGACTTCTTTTTTCTCAAGTGCTGTATATATTAACTCCAACATGTGCGTAATAGCATCGTTTGTGCTCTTGTTTGTCCTGAATCCAAATTGAGTACATTGTGTGAGACGAGGTAGGAATAGATTTGTCTATGAATTAATTTTTCGAAGATTTTAGAAAGCAATGGTAAATTAGAAATTGGTCTATAATTATTCAGGTCTGTTTGATCACCTCCTTTGTGGATCGGGGTGACCCTAGCTATTTTGAGAATTGATGGAAAGGTAGAGGCTTCAATGGATTTATTGAATAGTGTTGCTATGATTGGTGACAGTACCTGTGAAGCTTTTTTGTACATAAAAGTTGGTAGGCTGTTTATGTCTCCTGCCTTGTACAACACCTGGGTGTTGCACTTGTACTATATATAGCATGATGTTGCACATGTGTACTATTTATCATAGCCATCTTGTGGGTGGGAGTCAACCCACACCCGTGTACCGTGGGTGGTTGTCACCCCACACGTATCCGAAGGGTGGGTGTCACCCCACACCCGTGTTCCGTGGGTGGTTGTCACCCCACACGTATCCGAAGGGTGGGTGTCACCCTACACCCGTGTACCGTGGGTGGTTATCACCCCACACGTATCCGAAGGGTGGGTGTCATCCCACACACGTGTCATGTGGGAGGGATTCACACAACACACGTGTCCTGTGGATGGGATTCACACAACACACATGTCCCGTGGATGGGATTCACCCCACACACGTGTCCCGTGGATGGGATTCACCCCACACACGTGTCCCGTGGATGGGATTCACCCCACACACGTGTCCCGCGGATGGGATTCACCTCACACACGTGTCCCGTGTATGCAAATTTAGTTAATGTGCTTAATATGTTTGGTATCTAATTTTCATTTATAAGATATACCTTGATATTATCTCTGTATTCCTCGGTAAGTGGGCAAGAATGTGCCTATAAGGCTGACCACATACTTTTCATTAAGTTTGATTATATGTTTGTCTGCCAAACTGCCAGAGGTGCTTGCAACTAAGCCTGAGCCTGGCAACTACAACATCAGTCAGTCTGTTCATATTGCAAGTTGCTCCACAAACCTACGTTCATGTTGTCATGTTGTGTTTTATATCTAAGGCTAAACTAATGCTAGACACAGACACACCAAAGTATTATTCTACATTTTCCTTCAGGGTACTTCCTTAGACTTATCAATATCTCCATAAAAGAGTAAGTAATTCAGTGTGTTATGGAATCCATAAAAACAGTACATTAATTTCATTTCCCGGATTTTTTAGTATCTGTATTTAACTTCTCCAGTGAGCGTGTCGGTAGAGTCATTATGCTAGTAGAACCTTCAGTGAGGACACAGAATCAGTAATAATAATCATAGTGCCATAAGGATGGCAAACAATTCAGTTTACAGTGTATATGCACAGTTGTTAATTCTTATGCGTATTGTTCTTATCTAGGGAGGTGGTAAAAAGAGCAGATGCAGTCTTGCCAGCAGACTCCTGCTTAGATCCATCAATGTATATAACTTGTGGTAAATTATTATTAACAGTTAAGCGAAAAAATTCTTCTTGAGCAATTGCCTCTGCAAGTGATTTAAGGAAGGGATTTCTAGTGATGATCTTGCGAGCGGCTTGCAGTAATATGATATTAATTAAACACATCTTCCATGGAGGGGTGAAATGCTCTTGTTGTCTGCAGTTGATACAGTTCGTGCAGGTTATAAACTTAATATAACTGCATGTTTTCCCAACCTATTTACATTTATGTGTCTTTACTTTTAGAAATTTAGTTAGATTTGTAGTGACAGTGTCTGGCTCATTTCTTTACATTCTAATATCAAGAAAAAATTTAATCTCAATAATCCTTTTCATTGATACTAGAAACACCTTGGTAGATTTAGGACAACTGATATTAGACGAAGCTGAGTCATGAGCGAGATATAATAGAAAAGCAAAATAGATTAAGACAACTTTTTAAAGGTCCTCCCTCGGGGATACCTAATAAGCCACAATGCTTGGATTTTGGGTTAACATGGGTTATTAGCACTCTGGAATTACTGTATTATCGTTACTGATGAAAAAAACTAAATCTGTAGGGATTATAGTGTGCCCCTTGAAGAGTTCTCCGGGGCGAGTAATCTTTCATATTCATTATTACAGAACTGTGTAAGTGATTCTAATGAACGGAGGGGCGAGTGGTTGTAAAGGGCGTGAGGGGTGAGGTGAGTGGGTGAGGGAGGTGGAGTGGGTGAGAGTGAGTGGCCGCTATGCCTTCTCAGCTTCCTGAAGCTCATAAATTAACCATCAGAGCCGTGGGCAGCTGGGAGGAGCAAGCTACCCCGCTCTTATCAACCACTGCCCGGCTAACACCAGCCTCTACTCTGGACAGAATACATAATGCCTTCACTTTTCTCTCTAGATTATTACTATTATTTTATTCTTGAAGAAACGCTAAACTCGTAAGAGTTACTCAGTATCACAGAAATTGGCAATAATCATGTTTGATCAAAGGAAGGATCAGGGACTGTTAAACCAGGCTGTTACTACTGGCCGCACGCAGTCCAACGTACGAATCACAGTCCGACTGTTCGGGCACTGACTCTAGGTACCTGTCCAGTGTCCTCTAGAAGGCACCCAGGGGTGTATTTATAATTTCCCTTATGCGTTATGGGAGGCTGTTGAACAATCTTGGGCCACAGACACTTATTGTGTTTTCTCTAAGTGTACTCATGGCACCCCCCTGCTTTTCACTGAGGGTATGTTGCACTCTGTCTAGTCTTTTGCTTTTTGTAGGGAGTGATTTCTGTGTGCAGATTTGGGATCAGTTCCGCCAGGATTTTATAGGTGTAGATTATGATGCATCTTTCTAGCCTGCATTCCAGGAAATACACGTCAAGAGACTTCAAACGTTCCCAGTAATTAAAGTACTTAACTGAACTTATATGTGTAATGAAGGTTCTTTTTACATTCTCTAGATCTTGTATTTTACACTGGCATGATATCCCAAGTCATTCACATTATTATTAGCTAATTTGTGTGGTTAGAGTTGGTGGTATACTCTGTTCTAGCTATTATTTCCTCAAGTTTTCCATAACGGAGCAACTGAAATTTCTCCTCACTGAACATCATATTGGTTTATATCCACTTGGAAAGTGCATGAGAGTGTCCTCAGTGGATGACACTCTCATGCAGATTCAAGTATCATCTGCAAAAGAAGACACGGTTCTATGATTTAATTAAATCTCTGATATGAGGATGAAGAACAGGATGGGGTCTAGTAGTGTGCCTTGTGGAACAGAACTTTTTACTGAGGCGGCCTCCTACTTAACTCGGTTTACCATTACTCTTTATGTTTTATTGGTTAGAAAGTTGAAGATCCATCTGCCCACTTTTCAAATTATTCCTTTATTACGTATTTTGTGCGCTATTACACCATGATCGCACCTGTCGAAGGCCTTTGCAAAGTCTGTTTGCATTTTATATGTCCTCCAGTGCATCCAAGACCATTTCATAGTGGTCCAGTCGTTGAGAGAGGCAGGAGTGACCAGCTCTAAACCCATGTTCCATTGTCATCTTTCTTGGAGGAGAGGTTCAAATAGGTTTTATAAGCGTCTAAATCTATTTTTTAATGTTACCTGCTAACCTGAATTCCCTGCACAAAGTCTGCATGAAGATGAGGTACAACGCATACCAGGTGTTGAACCCCCAGGCAGTTGTGAGTGCAGGGAGGCAGTCAGAAGGTCCCGTCGCTGAAAGCCTCTCACCTGCTACCTCTTAACTTGTCTTAAAACTACAATATTTTAACACTAGGTGATCTAGTGGCAAGCAAGTGCTTTTATTACCACCGGGAAGCGCTGAACACACTAGGTGATCTAGTGGCAAGCAAGTGCTTTTATTACCACCGGGAAGCGCTGAAAAGGGTAGGTTTATAAGCGTCAAATCTATTTTTATGTTACCGCTAACCTGAACCGCACGCTGCATGAAGATGGGGACAACGGGATACCGAGGTTGAACCCAGGCAGTTGTGAGTGCAGGAGGCAGTCAGAAGGTCCGTGCTGAGTCTCTCACCTGCATTAGCTTGTCTTAAAACACAATTTTTACACTAGGTGATCTAGTGGCAGGCAAGTGCATTTATTACCACCGGGAAGCGCTGAACACACTAGGTGATCTAGTGGCAAGCAAGTGCTTTTATTACCACCGGGAAGCGCTGAACACACTAGGTGATCTAGTGGCAGGCAAGTGCTTTTATTACCACCGGGAAGCGCTGAACACACTAGGTGATCTAGTGGCAAGCAAGTGCTTTTATTACCACCGGGAAGCGCTGAACCCTTAAGGTTATACAACGCAGGGGAAAATGGAAGGAAATCTGATTTGATTCGAGGAATGTGAGGCTAGTATCAATTCCTGGGATCGAGAGCCCTTGAGCAGCACCTGGGCACTCCCCTTGAAGGACCGCCGGCAGGTGCCAGAGGAAGCCTGGATGCCCAACCGTAAACAATATGCACCTTAATTAACATAATTTATGAGGTAATGTAAAACAACAGGTGTTCAGGTGTTACACAGCACTTGAGAAATGAGAGGAAATTAAGCTTGATCCAAGGAAAGGGAGGTCAGATCCAATTTCTGGGATCAAGAGCTCCTCGCTAGAGATTTCTTTATTCACTATATTATATTTTTTTTACCTTTAAGATATATAACCCCAGCGTTTTATTTATAGAAAAGCTCTAAACCCAAATGGGTCATGCTGAGCCAGGAAAATGATGATCAGGAACTAATCAGGTTTGACCCAAGTAAAAAAAGACTCCAATTTCATGGATTAAGAGCCCTTTGCCGCTGTCAAGGCAGTCTTCTTCATATTCAGAATTAGTGTAGGCTACTGCATGAATGAACACCCATTGTAACAGTCCTTAGGATTGTATTAACTAATATTTATATATATATATATATATATATATATATATATATATATATATATATATATATATATATTATATGTATGTATGTATGTGTGTGTGTGTATCAACATTAACAAAGATACAATGGGAAGGAGAACAACATACAATACATTTCAGAGCCTTCATCTCAAATACTTCATTCGTGTGCCCAGAATGCTACAGTTATTTCCTCTCTGTATCACAACAATGAGTCCCTGAAAAAAAGAAGCTGGTCGTTTTGGAGTCCTTGGTTTCCGTCAGGAGGTTGTCACCCAACTATTTAAGAGCACACTTGCCCCATGCATGGGGCAAGTGTACATGAAACCCTCGAAGCATGTGCAAGTGTGCCCCATGCTTCGAGGGTTTCCTACCCTATTGGGACGAAGTTATAGCATTTTGGCAGCCCTCTGTATTTGTTGAACTTCTGGGTCTCCCTAAACTGGCGGCACCACCCACTTTAGCCTCACAGTAAGAAGGTGTCAGCCAGTGTAGACACATAGGTGTGGTGCCATGCATTCTGTTTAGCCTCTTTCCAGGGTAGCATGGTGACTCCGTCTGAACGTTTTTGGCTTCCATCAGGCCTCTGTACCTGAGATTCCCGTTCTGCTGGGCAACAAGGTGTAGCGAGACTTCGCTTGATAATGACATTGACCTCCTCATGTCTGGCATACTTACCTTCTGTTGTATGACAGACGAAACCATGTAGTCCAAATTGATCAGGTGACGCCCTGCCATAAATGCACCTGTTCTCATCGAGTATAAAGACGGCTAGAGCTACACTATTCCGAATGGCCTGAGGTTGAGGCGAGTGCTTAAGGCGGAATTAGGGATGGGCAAAATAAAATCTCCTGAATGTGGTGTCTTCACTGCTACAAGACGAGCCTCGTCTTTTCCCGATGCATTGTTGAGCAGTGTTTGGGCGATTTTCTCCACGATCGGTTTGTCTCAGCGGGAGTGCTTGTGATCTCTGGGAGAAGTTGGTCTGATTGAAAAGTCTACAAAGCAGTAGTGAAATTCTGCAGCTTCTCCCACGCTTTCAAGGACAATCTCCTTAACTAGTTCATTGGATTCAATGCACGAGGACAGGAATGCAGCTAATGCTGCGGCAGGCCAGGGTTCGACCCACGACACATTGTCCCACCTCAAGAGTTGTGTTGTCTCTTGAGGCGGGACAATATGTCGTGGGTCGAAACCTGCCTGCCGCAGTTTGTAAATGATATATATATATATATATATATATATATATATATATATATATATATATATATATATATATATATATATATATATATATATATATATATATATATATATATATATATATATATATATATATATATGAAAATGTATTCCCTGTTATTCAACATAAAGAACCCCTTTCATACTCTTCAGTGGTTTAGCTCTTCTTTTGATTATAATAATAATAATCATACTCTTCAGATGGAAAGATAAATAATTTATACTTCTTACGTGTTGAGTGCATCTTCTGAAGGGTAGCAACACCAGTCAGTCCAAGACACTAATGTATCCACAATATTCGTGAGGCAACATCACTAGAACGACTATACCACCTGGGCTAGTAATCATACGGTAGACAGTCAGGGTTCAGACACAGCTTATGTCAGGTAGTAAGAAGCATAACAACACAATCCACCACGACCACCACCGCCCAACGCAACCACTGTGAGCGAGATACTGGCCAGTCTGTTGTCGGCCCGCCTGGCTTCCCTGTTCGCCCGGGTAGGCGGTGGGCACTCAGTTATTTGGTTAGTTGGGTTTAACGCCTATCGACTACACGATTGTCATTTAGGATGCATTTAACTTGGTCACCACCTGTCAAAAATGCATATAACCTTGATGGCAAGAGGAGTATTTGGAGAGGTGTAGTTAGTGGACAGCTAACCACAGGTAGGTAGGGGTACTGAGAGGGAATGTAATGTATGTGGGATGGAACACTGAAACGAAGAATGTAAGGGATGTGCGATGGAGCACAGAAATGAGGAATGTAAGGGATGAACTTATCTTCCAAATCATCGACCACTTTGTGACTAGGGTTTGATCCTGCGCCAGACCTGGCTTCTCATTACCAAGCATCTCATGAGTGGTGGCTAAGCTCACTCAACTTCGTCCTGATGGAGTAATAAAGTTACCCATGAAGGTCATTGTGAGAGGTCAGTGTATAGGTCTTTGTGAAGGTTAATATGAGAGATGTGTAAAGGTCAGTGTGAAGGGTCAGTGTATAAGTCTTCGTGAAGATCAATGTGAAGGGTGGTGTAAAGGTCAGTGTGATGTTTGAGGGGTCAGCGTGACGGAAGTGTCAAGGTCAGTGTATAGGTCTTCACGAAGATTAATTTAAAGATTGGTGTTAAAGTCAGTGTGAAGATCAGTGTGATGGTCAGTGTATAGGTCTTCATGAAAGTCAAACTGAAAATCGGCTTGAAGATCAGTGTGAAGGTCAGTGTGAATTTCAGTGTGAAGGTCAGTGTGAAGGTCAGTGTGATGATCAGTTTGAGGGTTGATGCGAAGGTCAGTGTGAATATTAGTGAGAAAGTCAGTGAGAGAGTTATTACATAAACAAGTTTTATGCTGGAATATTTAATAAGTGAATTTCTGCTCCTTCATCGTTGTCTTGTGAATAATCTTATGACAAACATTAAATGAGGAATACAATTGCTAAACAACCTTTAACTAAGGGATCTTCTTTGAAATTATTATTATTATTATTATTATTATTATTATTATTATTTTTATCATATACACGAAAAGGGCTAAATCCGTGGGCGTCATACAGCGCCTGGGGTAATAGAAGGTAATCAGGTTTGTTCCATGGAATGAGAGGGGTAGCTCCAATTCATTGAATCAAGAACCCTTTACCAGCAATAAAGGATCATCAATGTGCAAGCGCTGTTAAGCGTTAGCAAATGTTATTAACACGTCAGTTGAATCTTCTGGCTGCTAAGCAGTTTTATCTACATGTGTTAGCGTATAACTGCGCTAATCGACTAACTAACATTAACGAAGCTCGTCTAAGCAGAGATATAAATATTATGTTAATTACCAGAGTAACATTCTCAACACGTAGTACAATGCCTCGGATATGTTAATATTTTTCTTTCTTATGTCTCTCTCTCTTTCGCTTTAACCCCCTTCCGTTTTGCACACACACACATCTCTCTCTCTCTCTCTCTCTCTCTCTCTCTCTCTCTCTCTCTCTCTCTCTCTCTCTCTCTCTCTCTCCACACACACACACACACACACACACATACACACACACACATACACACACACACATACACACACAGAGCTAAGGGGTATGTCCTACGAGGAGAGGTTAAGGGAAATCGACCTGACGACACTGGAGGACAGGAGAGATAGGGGGGACATGATAACGACATATAAGATACTGAGAGGAATAGACAAGGTGGACAGAGACAGAATGTTCCAGAGATGGGACACAGCAACAAGGGGACACAGTTGGAAGTTGAAGACTCAAATGAATCACAGGGATGTTAGGAAGTATTTCTTCAGTCATAGAGTGGTCGGGAAGTGGAATAGTTTGGGAAGCGATGTAGTGGAGGCAGGTTTCATACATAGCTTTAAGGAGAGATATGATAAAGCTCATGGAGCAGGGAGCGTGACCCAGTAGCGGCCAGTGAAGAGGCGAGGCCAGGAGCTATGAATCGACCCCTGCAACCACAACTAGGTGAGTACACACACACACACATACACACACACACACATACACACACACATACACGCGCTAATGAGGAACTTCCTTAATGATCTTAACGAAGCATAATAATTTTCAAGTTCAACACAGGGTTCCCGGTTCCATTTGGTACATAAACTCTGGTTCAAGTTCGTCTCTTAGTCAATACCAAGGTTTGACGACTAACAACTTCTGAATACCAGAATAGGCTGAAGGCTATGTGGCTAACAGCTCTTAACTAGCAGGCTGGAGGCTATGTGGCTAACAGCTCTTAACTAGCAGGCTGGAGGCTATGTGGCTAACAGCTCTTAACTAGCAGGCTGGAGGCTATGTGGCTAACAGCTCTTAAATACATTAATAACCCGCACAGGATAGGCTGAAGTCTGTAGGACTAATAACCCTTCATTAACATGACAGGTTGAAGGCTATGGAATTATTATCTCTTCACTAACAGTGAAACCTGCAGAAGTAATACCCCGTCAATACCAGGATACACTGAAAGCTATAATTTTGATAATTCATTATTTCCAGGTTATGAAGAAACAAGACGACTATCACCACTTCTCAAAAATCACTAGAAGATAGACCTCATCAAAACTTTTTTTTTTTTTTAAGATACTAAACATGAATAAAAATTTCAACCCAAGAAAATTTTCAGGACATTTAATGCTTGACACAAATAAGATATTATACAGGCTAGAATACACTGTCATTAATTTCCAGATATCTTGAACAGACCTCGACAAGTACCTCAGTTTCTGAAGGGTCTAATACAGTTACCCAGGGCTCATCTGGCATGCATGACGTATACTCTCGAGCCTTACCATTCTAAGTTATGTGAACCAAAGCAACCTAATGTACTTGGGCCACAATAAGGCTCCAGCCTGATTTTCAAATATATTAATAAAGCTCTTAGGCTCACCCTCAGTAAAATGTGGTTCCAAAGAAGCTGATTTTTGCTAGTTAATTATTCTTGTGTTCATGGGAAAGCGCTTAACTCGTAGAGGTCAAACAGCGCCTGGAGGAACGGGAAGCAATCAGGTTTGCTCAAAGCAATTGGAGAGCAGTTTCAATTTTTGGGATCAAAAGCTCCTGACGGGCATCAAGAGCCTCTCTTGAGGGTCTTTTGTTTGTTAAATCTTTCTTTATAACCTTGATTTGTTTTCCAAACTTGTTTCGTAAAGTTTTCCTCTCCTTCTCCATGATCAAAGTTCGCTGCTGTCTTGCAGTTTCTAAGTTGAATCTGCCTAACTCACCAGCCAACTTTACCCCCTCCCTCGATCCCTCCTCCCGGGCCATTAGCCGTTTCCAGGAAAATGTTCATACGAAGGATCACGGCATCTCTACGCACCATCACCCATACTGTGTATAAATGTATGAAGTTACTGTGCCCCTTTCCTTCTGTATAACAGATCAATATCACGTGCAACATTCCAGCCAGCACCGTTGAAGGGAAAGAGTAGGTAAGTTACGGTGTTCAGAAGCTTCTGAACAGAAGATGAGGCACAGTTGTCAAAGTTACCGCCCTCAACCACCTTTTAACTATCGCTGAAGGCATTCCAGCTCTCTGCAATAAAGAGGGTATCCATATTTACATAACCCTTTCACATGCATCAGCAAGATGTAAAATAATCCTCAGTAGTGACTGTACAAATTTCCAAGAGCTAGACAGCGCTGCAATTGCTTAAGCAAGATGTATTGGGCACAACAACTGGACAGTTGTATAGAGAACAAAAATGCACAATACCGTGACTGGAACAATACACAAATAACCAGCACATAAAAAAAAGCTAATGACGACATCTCGATCCCAGTTGAACCAATGACTAGTCACACTAACACACGAAGGTAAGGGAGCCAGTATATATACACAGTTGTATGTTCGTGCGCCAAGAAAGGGATACATAAAACATGCTTAGAGGCTCACACCACAACTACCTCCCCCAGAATGATACCCACAATGGTTAGCTAAAACCCAGATACCTATTTACTGCTAGGTAAGTAGAGGCAATTAACGTAAATGGATTTGTATAAACGTTTCATCCAGTTCAGGAATCGAACCCGGGTCCTTTTGGTTATGAGTTGAACGTTCTAACCCCTGAGATGCTGCTGCTAGCGGAGTCATCCTGATTCTGTGAAAGAAAAGAAATGGAGGTCTCTAAGAGGGCTTAAGAGTGCTTAGTGTTCAATAAGGAAATCAGAGAAATTTAAGTAACATTTAATGACTCCAGAGATAAAGAGTGGCCACAAAGACACAGCTCATCCTCCAGGACATTTATAGACTAAAAAGCTGTTTAACATATGAAAAACATCTGTCAACAGTGCACCAATTTCATTTGATATGAATTATTGGGATTTTTTTTTTTAATTTTCCCCTAAATGAAGCTCAGAGAGCTAGTTTGATTACAAATATATGATAATTTATGTGTTTACAATTCTGGACATTGACGAGTCCTGAAGAAAAGAAAGAGAAGAGGAAAAAGAAAAAAAGAAGAAGACAATATTAATCCTAGAGGGTTGGGGGATCATTTGCTCCTTCCCCAGGATGCAACCCTGAATAGTCGACTAACTGCCAGGTATAACACTGTTGCTATTTAAACAAGGGCAGCAGGTGTTACCAGACTTAACCGTTAGTGCTGTCCTGACCGCAATTGAAATCGGGATCCTTTGTGAGCCGATTATTCTACCACTGAGTAACGAGGCACCTATTGAATTACGAGGCACCTGTTGAGCTTCAATATACCTACTGAATTACGAGGCACCTATTTATCTACGTGGCACCTATTGAAGTACATGGCACCTATTAAACTACGTCTCACCTATTGAACTACGAGGCACCTATTGAATTACGAGGCACCAATTGAATTACGAGGCACCTATTGAACAACGTGGCACCTATTAAATTCTATTTCTCTCATCAATGTTTTCCAACTCACTCCTTCAAACAATTCCCCTCAACTCATCCCTTTGCACAAACATCCCTACCATCTCCATCCTACCCACAAATATCTTCCCTTCATCCCCAACATCTTTCCCAACTCCCTCCTTCTTATAGATCTCCTCTCAACTTCTCTTCCCCTTCCTTACAATATTTCATCTGCAAATGACACTGAATACAACTCGTGATTGTTACTTTTGTTCTCTTAAGACATGTATAACACATTAATTATAAGACAAGAGTATATCCTGTGTTTCATCTTAATGATGCTGCGGTTTTAAGATTTGTTTTTATAATGAAAACATATTTGACATTTCCAAAAGCTAGCTTGTAGTAAATGGCTGATACAGAATAACGAAGAAATTAAAAAAAAATAACAGTGTGAGCGACATTAATGTCGGGCGCAAGAAGACCTTGTGATGGTTTTTACAAAAAAAAAAAAATCCTGGTTATTGTGTTTGGATTTCCATCCAAACGTTGATAATTATCAAGTATTGATAATTATGTCTTTAAGAAATAAAACGAGTTTTCCCAAATAATGTGTATAAAAATCTTTTCCTTGTTATCCAAGAGCAAGATATTATGAAGCAATCAAAATTTCCGTGGCACAAATAGATAAATGAATGTTTTAACTGTTATTATGAGATTACTTGACAAAAGGTATTCCATAACACAATTTATATTGATGCATTTAACACCTAATTCGTTTAGGCAGACAACCCTGACGAGTGATGATAATTTAATCGAGGATTAACCGACAAAACCAAACATAATTAATTTCCAGTAATATCTGTAGGCATTGCATGACATCCAGACACATGTCATATTTCTGCTCTAAAATTATAATATTGGGTAATCAAGCTAATATACATCGTAACAAAAATATAAACAAAGCAAAACAGGTAAAACAAATTTATTAAGGACATAGAATTTTAGCCAAAAATTTTGGCAAATTAAAAAATGTGTGGAGGTGTATACTAGTAACACATTAGACATTAAAATAAAAGTCACTATGCCGTAGTTGGAGAAACTCTCATATAACCCACAATTTGTAGAACAAACTTTAAATGACGTTTCGCTCCTTCCTCAATTCGCGGCTGAATCATAGTCCACGATGGAATTATATATATATATATATATATATATATATATATATATATATATATATATATATATATATATATATATATATATTTAGATAGGTAGTTGGTAGATAACAACCACCCAGGGAGGTACTACCGTCCTGCCAAGTGAGTGTAAAACGAAAGCCTCTATATGTTTTACATGATGGTAGGATTGCTGATGTCTTTTTTCTGTCTCATAAACATGCAAGATTTCAGGTACGTCTTGCTACTTCTACTTACACTTAGGTCACACTACACAAACATGTACACGTTTATGTATACACACTCATCTGAGTTTTCTTTGATTTTATCTTAATAGTTCTTGTTCTTATTGCTTTTCCTTTCATATCCATGGGGAAGTGGAATAAGAATCTTTCCTCCGTAAGCCATGCGTGTTGTAAAAGTCAATTAAAATGCCGGGAACAATGGGCTAGTAACCCCTTTTCCTGTATAGCTTACTAAAAAGAAAAAGAAGAAAACCGTCAAAGTGGGATGTTTGAATGTGCGTGGATGTTGTGCGAATGATAAGAAATAGATGATTGTAGCTGTTATGAATGAAAAGAAGCTGGATGTCCTGGCTTTAATTGAGACAAAGCTGAAGGGGGTAGAAGAGTTTCAGTGGGGAGAAATAAATGGGATTAGGTCAGGGGTTTCAAATAGAGTTAGAGCTAAAGAAGGAGTGGCAATAATGTTGAATAATCAGTTATGGCAGGTAAAGAGGGAATATAAATGTATAAATTCAAGGATTATGTGGAGTAAAATAAAGGTTGGATGTGAAAAGTGGGTTATAGTAAGTGTTTATGCACCTGGAGAAGAGAGAAGTGTAGAGGAGAGAGAGAGATTTTGGGAAATGGTGATTGAGTGTGTGGGGAGTTTTGAACCAAGTGAGAGAGTAATTGTAGTTGGGGATCTTAATCCTAAAGTGGGTAAAAATGTTGTGGAGGGAGTAGTAGGTAAATTTGGGGTGCCAGGGGTAAATGTAAATGGGGAACCGTTAATTGAGCTATGTGTAGAAAGAGGTTTGGTAATAAGTAATACATATTTTATGAAAAAGAGGATAAATAAGTATACAAGGTATGATATAACACATAATGAAAGTAGTTTGTTAGATTATGTATTGGTGGAAAAAAGGTTGATGGGTAGGCTTCAAGATGTACATGTTTATAGAGGGGCAACGGATATATCGGATCATTATTTAGTTGTAGCTACAGTTAGAGTAAAAGGTAGATGGGACAAAAAGAAAATGGCAACAGCAAGTAAGAGAGAGGTAAAAGTGTATAAACTAAGGGAGGAGGAAGTTAGGGTGAGATATAAACAACTATTGGCAGAAAGGTGGGCTAGTGCAAGTAGGAGTAGTGGGGGGGTTGAAGAGAGTTGGGATAGTTTTAAAAATGCAGTATTAGAATGTGGGGCAGAAGTTTGTGGCTATAGGAGGGTGGGTGCAGGAGGAAAGAGGAGTGAGTGGTGGAATGAAGAAGTAAAGGGTGTGATAAAAGAGAAAAAGGTAGCTTATGAGAGGTTTTTGCAAAACAGAAGTGTTAATAGAAGAGCAGAGTATATGGAGAGTAAAAGAAAGGTGAAGAGAGTGGTGAGAGAGTGCAAAAGAAGAACAGATGAAAGAATGGGAGAGGCTCTGTCAAGAAATTTTGCTGAAAACAAGAACAAATTTTGGAGTGAGATAAACAAGGTAAGAAAGCCTAGGGAACGAATGTATTTGTCAGTTAAAAACAGAGTAGGGGAGTTAGTAGATGGGGAGCTGGAGGTATTGGGTAGATGGCGGGAATATTTTGAGGAACTTTTAAATGTCGATGAAAAAAGGGAGGCGGTAATTTCACGCATAGGCCAGGGAGGTATAACATCGTTTAGGAGTGAAGAAGAGCAGGATGTGAGTGTGGGGGAGGTGCGTGAGGCATTACGTAGAATGAAAGGGGGTAAAGCAAATGGAACTGACGAGATAATGACAGAAATGTTAAAAGCAGGGGAAGATATAGTGTTGGAGTGGTTGGTATTGTTGTTTAATAAATGTATGAAAAAGGGGAAGTATCTAGGGATTGGCAGAGAGCATGTATAGTTCCTTTATATAAAGGGAAGAGGGATAAAAGAGATTGTAATTATTATAAGGGAATAAGTTTACTGAGTATACCAGGTAAAGTGTACGGTAGGGTTATTATTGAAAGAATTAGAGGTAAGACAGAGAGTAGGATTGCAGATGAGCAAGGAGGCTTTAGAGTGGGTAGGGGATGTGTAGATCAAGTGTTTACAGTGAAGCATATATGTGAACAGTATTTAGATAAAGGTATTGAAGTTTTCATTGCATTTATGGACGTAGAAAAGGCATATTATAGAGTGGATAGAGGAGCAATGTGGCAAATGTTGCAAGTGTATGGAATAGGTAGTAAGTTACTGAATGCTGTAAAGAGTTTTTATGAGGATAGTGAGGCTCAGGTTAGGGTGTGTAGGAGAGAGGGAGATTACTTCCTGGTAAAAGTAGGTCTTAGACACGGCTGTGTAATGTCACCATGGCTGTTTAATATATTTATAGATGGGGTTGTAAAAGAAGTAAATGCTAGGGTGTTGGGGAGAGGAGTAGAATTAAATTATGGGGAATTAAATGCAAAATGGGAGTTGACACAGTTACTTTTTGCTGATGATACTCTGCTTATGGGAGATTCTAAAGAAAAGTTGCAAAGGTTAGTGGACGAGTTTGGGAGGGTGTGTAAAGGTAGAAAGTTGAAAGTGAACATAGATAAGAGTAAGGTGATGAGGGTATCAAGCGATTTAAATAAAGAAAAATTGGATATCACATTGGAGAGAGGGATTATGGAAAAAGTGAATGTTTTCAGATATTTGGGAGTTGACTTGTCAGCGGATGGGTTTTCGAAGGAAGAGGTTAACCATAGAATTGATGAAGGAAAAAAGGTGAGTGGTGCGTTGAGGTATCTGTGGAGACAAAAAAACGTTATCCAAACGTTATATTGATTTAGTTGGACTTGAGTCATGGAAATGGGAAGTACAATGCCTACACTTTAAAGGAGGGGTCTGGGATAGTGACAGCTGGGAGGGACTTATTCTCAGCTGTCGTATCTGAGCGCCTCTGCAAAGATAGTGATTATGTATGAGTGAGGTGAAAGTGTTGAATGATGATGATGAAAATATTTTCTTTTTGGGGATTTTCTTTCTTTTTGGGTCACCCTGCCTCGGTGGGAGATGGCCGACTTGTTGAAAAAATATATGTATATATATATATATATATATATATATATATATATATATATATATATATATATATATATATATATATATATAGTATATATATCAATAACAACACTGCGACTAGCCGGGGGATCGAACCCGTGTCATGGTGAGCGAAAATTCCACGACACTCTATCCCACGGGACAATACAATCCTAAAGAATCATGCACCCAGAAGAGCTAGGTGTTGTATCGTGATCCGAGGACATACGGTGGTGTGGACGCCTCTGAGCTAATTTCATTCTCCTCTCGTTTGGTGTACTATCCTCAGCAAGCAGTATTATATATTATTGTGGTATTGATCAATAACAGCACTGCGACCAGCCAAGGTTTCAAACCCATGTGTTTTTGGCGCCCCTCATGGTGAGCGAAAACCACATGATGCTCTAACCCACAGGACCACCAAATCCTACAAGAATTACTCGTTCGTGGTCACAATAATATAAAATACTGCTTGTTGAGGCTAGTACACTAAATGGGGAGGAGAATGAAATTAGCTCAGAGGCACTCACACCACCGTATGTCCTCGGATCACGGTAAAACACCTAGCTCTGCTGGATGTGTGATTCTTGTAGGATTTGGTGGTCCTGTGGGTTAGAGCGTCATGTGGTTTTCGCTCACCATGAGGCGGGCCAAAACAACATAGGTTCAAACCCTTGGCTAGTCGCAGTCTTGTTATTGATCAATACCACTCGTTCGTAGGTAATAAAATATATATATATATATATATATATATATATATATATATATATATATATATATATATATATATATATATATACTCACCTAGTAGTTGTGGTTGCAGTGGTCGAATCATAGCTCCTGTGTGTGTGTTTCCTTTCACCTATATATATATATATATATATATATATATATATATATATATATATATATATATATATATATATATATATATATACATATATATAGTATATTATTGTACCCACGAACGAGTGGTATTGATCAATAACAACACTGCGACTAGCCAAGGATTTGAACCTATGTTGTAGGTGGCTCGGTGGTCTGGTGGCTTGAGCTCTTGCTTCACACACGCAGGGCCCGGGTTCGATTCCCGGCGGGTGAAAACATTTCGACGTGTTTCCTTACACCTGTTGTCATGTTCACCTAGCAGCAAATAGGTACCTGGGTTGTTAGTCGACTGGTGTGGGTCGCATCCTGGGAGACAAGATTAAGGACCCCAATGGAAATAAGACAGACAGTCCTCGATGACGCACTGACGTTCTTGGGTTATCCTGGGTTGCTAACCCTCCGGGGTTAAAATTCCGAAGAAACCTTATCTTATCTTACCTACTGCTTCCACTCGCCTGGCAGTAAGTAGGTACCTCGGTGCTAGCCGTCTGTTGTGGGTCGCATCCTGGAACACAAGATTAACTTTGGACGAAATGCTCTGTATAACCATTGGCTTACTATAAAGTATGTCATTAATGTCAACTAGGCTTCGTAGACATTATTATTATTAGTATTATTAGTAGTAGCAGTAATAGTAGTAGTGATAGTAGTAGTAGTAGTACATATTTTTACTACCTGTTACTTATGAATTACTTACGTTATCCATATTTTATAAAAGAAAACTGAACGCCTATGTTCATTAAAAAAAACGAACTTTTGTAGTTTGAAGGGTAAGCTATTACTTTTTATCTTATTACGATTTAGTATTGCAGGTAAGAAAGTTTATTCAGGTATACACAAATACATTTACATAGATTATCATACATAGCAGCAAATGTGTAGAAAACCTAGGATAACCCAAAAAAGTCAGAGTGACTTATTTCCATTGGGGTTTGTTATAGAAGCAAACGACTTTATTTGTGTTTTTTAGGAGGGTTGGTAACCAAAAACAACCCACTATGTTTGGCTAACACTCAGATACGTATTTACTGTAAGGAATGAATGAGACACTTGTGCAGCATCTGGGTATCTTTATTCTGGAAATGTTTCGCCAGCCAGTGGCTTCTTCAGCTCACTATAGAGAAGAACAATGGGAGATGAGGATGAATTTGAGGTAATCAGTCTCTCAGCCTGGAATCGATGTGTTCACTGGCGGGCGAAACGTTTCTATAATAAAGTTACCCAAATATTGCACAAATGTCTCATTTATCAACCTGTCATTTTTGTAAAACATTGATACAAACATATAAGTAAACATACTGAAACCGTACCTTGGTTGGTAGCTCACTAAGCACACACACTGAGTGTTCGTGGTTCGATCCCCGGTAAAGGTGGAAACATTAGGCTTGTTTCCTTAAGACATCTGCTGTTCCTGTTCACCTAGCAGTGAATATGTACCTGGGTGTTAGCCGACTGGTGCGGGTCGCATCCTGGGGACAAATTTGACCTAAGTTACCAGAAATGCTCTGCATAACCAGGGGCTTTTTATACAGTACGTCATTGATGGAAGCTAGTAGGTCGGTATAAGTTGTATCATGAACTTGTAGAAAGAAAGATTATTTATTATTATTATTATTATTATTATTATTATTATTATTATTATTATTATTATTATTATTATTATGAGTAGTAGTAGTAGTAGTAGTAGTAGTAGTAGTAGTAGTAGTAGTAGTATAATTATTATTATCTTAATTGTCGAATTATTTTGCATGCTCAGCAGCGTTCTTTAGTCGAAATACAGATGGGACATAAATACTGGTGGCAACAGAAGTAGAACAGGAGTAGATATGAGGTGATGAGACCCCACATCCCTGAAGAAGTAAGTTTGAGGTGGTCAAACCTGGTAAATGTTAGCTCCACTACTTCTGTTATCTCCAATATTTATAAAAACAACAGGAAGGCGGAGTTCTCTGTATGTGACTGAAGAATGTGGTGTAAATGGTATAGAAAACTGAGAAGTTGAAGAATGAGACACTTGTGCAATATCTGGGAATCTTTATTGAGGAAGCGTTTCGTCAGCCAGTGGTTTCTTCAGTCCAGTGCAGAGGAGAAATGTGGAAGATGATGAAGAGTTTGAGATAATCAGTTTTTCAGCCTGGAATTAATGTGTTCAGTCTAGCAGTGTTGAGAAGAGTGCAGCATATGCTCGGAGAAGTGCCTTATATACTGCAGTCAGGTGAGTACAAGCAGGAGAATTCGGAATCATCATTGGACAAATCCACTATTGTAAGTAGGTCATGTGTGTAGGTTAGGAAAGCGTAGAAGCATTCCCTGTATCAAGATTCCAAGATATTGCAGTGACAGACACTAGATATCAACCACCCATGGAGGTGCTACTGTCCTGCCAGACACTAGACATCAACTACCCATGGAGGTGCTACTGTCCTGCCAGATACTAGACATCAACCACCCATGGAGGTGCTACTGTCCTGCCAGATACTAGACATCAACCACCCATGGAGGTGCTGTTGTCCTGCCAAATGAGTGTAAGACGGAAACCTGTAATTGTTTTACACGATAACAGGTATATCTTGCTGCTTCTACTTACTACACATACATGGATGCGTTTATATATACACACTCATCTGAGTGTTCTTTGATTTTTTCTTAATAGTTCTTGTTCTTATTATTTCCTTTCATCTCCATGGGGAAGTGGAATAGGAATCTTTCCTGCATAAGCTATGCGTGTTGTAAAAGTTGACTAAAATGCCGGGAGCAATGAGCTAGTAATTCCTCCTGTATAGATTACAAAAAATAATAAGAAAACCTTTAAGTTGGGATATTTGAATGTGCATGAATGTAGTGCGGATGATAAGAAAAAGATGGTTGTAAAATGTTATAAATGAAAAGAAGCTGGATGTCCTGGCTCTAAGTGAAACCAAGCTGAAGGGGGTAGGAGAGCTTTAGTGAGGAGAAATAAGTGGGATTAGGTCAGCGGTTTCTAGAAAAGTTAGAGCTAAGGAAAGAGTATCAATAATGTTGAAGGATCAGTTATGGCAGGAAAGAAGGAATATATATGTTTATATTCAAGGATTATGTGGAGTAAAATAAGGGTCGGATGTGAAAAGTGGATTATAGTAATTGTTTATGCACTTAGAGAAGAGAGAGAGAGATTTTGGGAGAGTGAGTGCTTGGAGAGTTTTGAACCAAGTGAGAGAGTAATTATGGTGAGAAACCTAAATGCTAAAGTAGGTAAGCTTGGGGTGCCAGGGGTAAATGATAATGGGAGCTTTTAATTGAACTTTGTATAGAAAGAGGTTTGGTAATAAATTATTTTAAGAAAAAGAGGATATGATTATTGCATAATGAAAATAGTTTGTTGGATTAGGTGTTGATGGATAAAAGGTTGATGGACAGACTTCTGGATATGCATGTTTATAGAGGAACAACAAATATATGAGATCATTATTTAGTTGTAGCTAAATAATGATGGGACGGAAGGAAAATGGCATCAGTGAGTAAGAGAGAGGTGAAAGTTTATAAACAAAGGGAGGAGGAAGTTAGGGTGAGATATCATATTGTATGTAAATCTTTACCTCCTCCTCGGTTGTGTGCACTGTGTCCAGCACTTGCTGGTGTACTCTATCCCGGTTTTCTGGAAGCCTTTCTGTTTTCACTGAGCTCTTCACATATTTCCTGGTCATTTCTTGTGAGCTCCTCTCCTTCCTTCCTCAGCCTGATTACCAAGTCTTTGACTGTTATTGTCCTCCTGATGTGGCTGTATAACAGCTTTGGGTCAAATTTGACCTTCGATATTATGTCATTCTCATACTGCAGCTGGACCTCTCTCCGTATCTGTGTACATTCATTTCTGACTCTTTGGTTCAACTCCTTTGCCTTCTATGTTTTTTCCATGTTCTGGCGCTCTTGACTTTGGCCTCTCTACATCTTTAAGTGAACCATGGGCTCACTCTGGTCTTCCCATTCATTCTGTTGCTCCTTGGAATGAACTTCTCCTCTGCTTCCCTACACCTTATGCAGGAATTTCATCATGCCTTTGTAGCCCCCTCTTTTGAAGTTTGGCTTGTGTTCTTCTAGTGCTGTTTCACTCTCCACTGTTAGCTATGTGTTTGAAGCTCAGGACCACGTGATCACTAGTGGCGAGGGGTCTCTCGTATGTAATATACCCAACGTCAGAACTGTTCAAGATGAATACGACATTCAGCCGTGCTGGTTCGTTCTTCAGGTTTTCCCAATCGATATCCTTGTGGTTGAAATCCCCCATAACTAGTAACTTTACTACTACAAGTATTACTACTACCACCACTACTAATACTGCTACTATTACCACCATCACTACGACTACTATTACCAACACTACTACTATTATTTCTACTACTACTACCTCCACTACCACTACTAGTACTACTACTACTGCTGTTGTTACTACTACTACTACTACTATCACCACCAACACGACCACCACTACTCTTATTACTATTACTACTACTACTAACTACAAGAAAAACCACCACTACTGCTGCTATTGCTACTAATAATAATAATAATACCACCACTACTATTACTACTACTACCACTGCTACAACCACCATCACTGCTATTACAACTACTACTATTAATTCTACTACTATTATTACTACTTATACTACTACTACTATTATTACTACTTATACTACTACTACTATTATTACTACTTATACTACTACTACTATTATTACTACTTATACTACTACTACTATTACAATTACCACTACTACCATCACTACCCTCTAGCACCATCACCAATACTACCACTACAACCACCACCACCACCATGAACAGTAGCATGAACATTACATCCACAAGCAACATTCTACTACCACCTCCTTCACCACCACCACCATCATCACCACCAGCGTCACCACCACCATCATCACCACCATCATCACAACCACCACCTCTCTTCCTCCTCTTTTCTTCCATTTTATGACTACTATTATTTCTCTTTCTACAACACGTGGCTTCTCAGTGACGCAAGGTGCCAACTGACGTAGTAAAACATACGTCAGAGATAAACTGAGTTTATTTATTCGGCTGCCCGTTAACTTGTTGTACCCAAACGCTCATGCACACAGATAATTCCAATCAATGCTTTCACACACACATTCTCGTTCTTCTTGCACGCTTGAAAACACAGTCATGCAATCGCACTCACACCACCACCTCAACATATTATTCTTCCATCGTCTTCATATCATGCAAATCAATGTTTTTATATCACGTAATCGGTATTAAATCACGTAAATCAATTTGAAGCAGAATGAACTCCAAGTACATAAAAGTTCATTAACATCAACATCAAATGTCATTCATATAAGAAAATGAAGGGTCTTCGCACAAGTTCTCGCTAATAAAACTTTGATTGTTTTAATAATAATAATTTTCGTACATAAATTTTGTGGGTAAGTGGGGAGACTGACAGCCTGGGCAACAGCGAAGCATAAGCCAGTGTGTCTGTCGTTGTTGTTGCTGCTGCTGACGTCATGAATGCGTGGAGCCCCAGCAAATTGAGCGCCTCCTCAACAAACATACCAACTGCTAGACACCGCGACTCCTCCCACTCCCGGGCGTGTGGTGCTCCACAGCAACGCTCTCTATGAACCACTGTTTCAGAGTTCATTATTCTACAGGTGACGCGGTGGCCGCCGCCCTAAGGAGGTGATAGGTAGGTAGGTGTGTGTGTGTGTGAATGAGCTTTTCTCTTTTCTCTCTCTCTCTCTCTCTCTCTCTCTCTTTCTCTCTTTTCTTTATATTATATATATATATATATATATATATATATATATATATATATATATATATATATATATATATATATATATATATATATATATATGTCGCGCACTATCCATACCAACGAAGCCAGTCATAACTTTGGCTTCTAGTGAACTAGGCGTTGGCTCCAGATCCGCTGCCACTCGACTGTCACACGTTTTTCATCTCTCCTGAGTCCTCTGGCCCACGAGAGATCTTAGAATGCTTATTTATATTTCGCAGTTATAAGCAGAATTAGTCTCTTACCTTAAAGCAGAAGCATGAGGCCAGAGGTTTATACATTTAAGAAGAGAAGAATAGAAGAGCCAGGAAAAGCATGATAATAACAAAGTATTCAGATGATATGATAGGGGGGGGGGGGGCAGAGATAGACTGAGGCACAGAAAATAGGAGCACGAGGATACGGTTGGAAGTTAATGATGATACATATTATTCTCAAGGATGTCAGGAAGTATTTCTTTAACCTCAAGTTGGTCAGGAAGTGGAATAACCTGGACGAAGAAGTAGTGGAGGCAATCTCCGTATATAGTCATAAGAATAGGTAAGACAGGATTCACGAAGCTAAGAGAGAATAAATCCGGCAAGTGGCATGTTAGGTAAGAGGCAGCAGGGCCAGAAGCTGAGACTCGACCCCTGGTACCATATATATGTGATACAAATTGGTGAATGCACACATACACAAACACAATTGGAATATTATACACCATAAATAAGACAAAACAATAAGGACAACCAATAGAAATGCATCATAAAGCTTTGCTATATTGGGTTACCCTACGTTCAATGTTTATAATCTAGCAACCTTATGTATCTATGAAAATGCTGTGTTTTATGCCACTATTGCAGAAATTTACAAGGGCAATCTGTATGATCATATGTATTTAATGCATTTAAAGTTTGTCTTACCATAAGCAGAGCTGGATAGTTAATACAGGTTAAGCGTTTTTTGAAAATAAAATAATAACGATGATCTTATCTTCATATCAGTTATTGTTAATTATTACATTTTCTACCCTTTGCTACGCTTCGAAATCACTAAGCCTTTTTTTCACATCAGCTGGTGCAGTGGCTGTTCTTCAAGTCTTGTTCTTGCTTCATGAAGCTCTTGAACGTGACCAGATTGTTCCTTAATGCTCACGGACCTCACATGATCCGCTGCTCTACTTTTGGCAAGCCAAAACGTCTGTGCCAGTCTCCTTACACCTTTCCCTTTTCACCCAACAGAAAAATAAGTACTTAGTGGGTTGTATCCTAGTGAAGAAGACCGAACGCCCTAATCTGGAATAAGTTACACTTCATGCCTTTCTTGAATTATCTGGAGCTATCAATCTGAAAAAAAAATTCTTCTTCAACCAGATATATAAAGCGATTGCATCAAAATAAGTTAGCAGCCCCTTACAAACTGGTTTCAAGGGCTCGTGAAAAGTGCAAGATTAAAATAAGCGATCCTCTAATCAATACTTCAGATAGGGACCGTGTCGGAAATGTGGAAGATGGGTAATTTAATTCCTGTCATTGTTGTATGACCCTTATGGGTTCAGCGCTTAGTTTTAATAATAATAAAATAATAATAATAATAATAATAATAATAATAATAATAATAATAATAATAATAATAACAATAATAATAATAATAATAATAATAATAATAATAATTCCTGTCATCAAATCGGGAGGTAAGTCCTACTAACCATTAGCCCAGATCAACACAAGAATTCTAACCAGTATTGTCTAAGATGCCTAAGATGTGATCCACGACAATCGACTAACTCCTGGTTACCTGTTTATTGATGGGTGAATTTAGTCAGGTAAAAGAAGACTCTACATGACTCTTCTCTCCCGGGATGGAAGTCAGTAGCTTAACCGTGTTGGACTAAGTGGTCTGAGTGCCTTAAGGAAGAGTAAATATTTTTCGTCAGGAAACTCCGTCCTGAAGCTTGTGGAAACCAGACGATGACGCTTTTTGTGTCTCCTTGCAATAATGTTATATGGTCACGTTAATGACCATATAACTGGGAACTAGTAACTCTTACCCTATAAAGCTTGATGGTTCCAACACTGTGGCTGAGAACCAGTGATTACTGCCACTGAAGATCGGTCTTACCGGACCTATAACTGTGGCTCTGGGATTCTCACCCTTTGGATGTGACCTGGATATAACGCCCCAGTTATTGTGTCCAGGTGATTCTGACCTCATGGATGAGGCCCGCCTGCGATTCCGTCACTCAGGCCGAAAAAAAATACAAGTAGAAGTTAGAGTAATATATGAAAGTATTTGTTGACAGGATGGGTCTGACCAAGTGTTGGTCAGTGTAAACATTAGTATACATCTTAGTATGCAGTTTTGTATACATCCTTGTATGCAACGTCGTAACTAAGTAGTTACCATGGTGACCATTACACTGAGTATTTAAACACATAATTCAAGTGTCGAGATTAGATTATTTAAGGATGCCAGACAGTAATAATCCTCATAGTGGACGCTTAGCAAGCAGAGCTCTCTCTCTCTCTCTCTCTCTCTCTCTCTCTCTCTCTCTCTCTCTCTGGCCTAGCAACTGCTTGCTTGCATCGCTACACTGACCAAATGTATAAGTATATACGAGCTCGGTGAATAGAGTGCTTTACAAAGAAGAAAATATTTATGTATGAATTGTTAAATAAATTCTTACGCACATATTTACAACAATTCTTGTGTATTGTTTTTTATGAGTTCTTGAAGTATTTATCTAACATTTTATATTATTCCTCATACATAAATCCTTATAGTAAAATCTGGAAGGAAATAATAAATATTTTAAAATGTTTATATTATGCGAAAAAATGCACCTTTTGCGTAAATGCAAAATAAATTAATAATTTAAATAAATATATATGGAAACACTGTCTATACGTCCACAGCAGGACTCGAACCTGGGGGAGGGGATTCTGGCTCCTTGGTAAATTACTGTGTACTCTGATACAGAGTTCGCAGGTTCGAGTCCTGCTGTGGACGTAGAGACAATGTCTGTAAATAATTTCGCCTGTTTGCGAATATATATAATATGTGTTTGTTTATACGTATAAAATAACACATATACATCAACACATGTTGTCAATAAATTCAATGTCTTATCGTAAATGAAGTTTACCAAATTATTGAAAAAAATAACCAGTTTATTGTGGTCACCATCCCGGAAGTCTGAGGCTGCAAACATTCCGGAAAATTTCCGGAATGTTTACAGCCATGAGGCAATCATGGTGGAAATGACCAGTACTTAAGCAGGTATCTGAACTACAGTAATGATTTCCCTTCCCATCCCTATACTGGTGGAGTACTACCCCCTCCCATCCTTGTACTGATGTTCTTCACTCCTCCCATCCTTGTACTGATGTTCTTCACCCCTCCCATCCTTATACTGATGCCCTTCACCCCTCCCATCCTTATACTGATGTCCTTCACCCCTCCCATCCTTATACTGATGTACTTCACCCCTCCCATCCTTATACTGATGTCCTTCACCCCTCCCATCCTTATACTGATGTCCTTCACCCCTCCCATCCTTATACTGATGTTCTTCACCCCTCCCATCCTTATACTGATGTCCTTCACCCTCCCATCCTTATACTGATGTCATTCACCCCTCCCATCCTTGTACTGATGTTCTTCACTCCTCCCATCCTTGTACTGATGTTCTTCACCCTCCCATCCTTATACTGATGCCCTTCACCCTCCCATCCTTATACTGATGTCCTTCACCCCTCCCATCCTTATACTGATGTCCTTCACCCCTCCCATCCTTCTACTGATGTTCTTCACCCCTCCCATCCTTATACTGATGCCCTTCACCCCTCCCATCCTTATACTGATGTCCTTCACCCCTCCCATCCTTATACTGATGTCCTTCACCCCTCCCATCCTTGTACTGATGTTCTTCACCCCTCCCATCCTTATACTGATGTCCTTCACCCCTCCCATCCTTATACTGATGTTCTTCACCCCTCCCATCCTTGTACTGATGTTCTTCACCCCTCCCATCCTTATACTGATGTCCTACACCCCTCCCATCCTTATACTGATGTTCTTCACCCCCTCCCATCCTTATACTGATGTCCTTCACCCCTCCCATCCTTGTACTGATGTTCTTCACCCCTCCCATCCTTATACTGATGCCCTTCACCCTCCCATCCTTGTACTGATGTTCTTCACCCCTCCCATCCTTATACTGATGTCCTTCACCCTCCCATCCTTATACTGATGTCCTTCACCCCTCCCATCCTTATACTGATGTCCTTCACCCTCCCATCCTTATACTGATGACCTTCACCCCTCCCATCCTTATACTGATGTCCTTCACCCCTCCCATCCTTATACTGATGCCCTTCACCCTCCCATCCTTATACTGATGTCCTTCACCCTCCCATCCTAATACTGGTGTCCTTCACCCTCCCATCCTTATTCTGATGTTTTTCACCCCTCCTATCCTTATACTGATGTCCTTCACCCCTCCTATCCTTATACTGATGTCCTTCACCCCTTCCATCCTTATACTGATGTTCTTCACCCCTCCCATCCTTATACTGATGTTCTTCACCCCTCCTTATACTGATGTTCTTCACCCCTCCCATCCTTATACTGATGTTCTTCACCCCTCCTTATACTGATGTTCTTCACCCCTTCCATCCTTATACTGATGTTCTTCACCCCTCCCATCCTTATACTGATGTTCTTCACCCCTCCCATCCTTATACTGATGTTCTTCACCCCTCCTTATACTGATGTTCTTCACCCCTTCCATCCTTATAATGATGTTCTTCACCCCTCCCATCCTTATACTGATGTCCTTCACCCTTTCCATTCTTATACTGATGTTCTTCACCCCTCCCATCCTTATACTGATGTCCTTCACCCTTTCCATCCTTATACTGATGTTCTTCACCCCTTCCATCCTTATACTGATGTTCTTCACCCCTCACATCCTTATACTGATGTCCTTCACCCTTTCCATCCTTATACTGGTGTCCTTCACCCTCCCATTCTTATACTGGTGTCCTTCGCCCTCCCTATCCTTATACTGGTGGTGTACTATCCCCTCCCATCACTCTGCACTTTCGCTCTATTCCCTGCACTGATTGTGTACTTCCCCTTCCCAACCCTGCACTGTTAGTGTTCTTCCCCTCCCCTCCATGCACTGGTTGTGTACTTCCCCCTTCCCTCCTTACACTGGTTGTGTACTTCTCTCGTCCCTCCCTATACTGGTGAAGTACTTCCCCCTTCACTACACTGGTGATGTACTTCCCACTCCCCTCCCTGCACTGATGGTGTATTTTATTAATTAAAATATGAAAGTCGTGCGGAAAACCCTCAAGAAAGATTTATTGCTCGTGTCGTCCTACAAGGAACAGTTCTGACTCCTAAAATGTTTTATAAATATGACGCACAAGACTGACCGTTGGGATGTTATAGATTTAAAACAAGATATGGAAAATATAATAATTATATGACCCTGAACCTCTGTAAGATGTAGATTTATTGAAACTCGGAACGATACTTGGATGTTGGAATGTAACCGACCAACCCCCGTCTTACACATTCGTTATTAAGGTGCGTGTGAAAGTGCACGAAAACACATACACTATACCGTCCGGCGCTGCCAGGCATAAGATAGATGTATCGTTTAAAATTCTCTTAGTATTCGATAATTATACAGACAAATTGGTTAATACACATTGCCTAAACTAACCTTTGGTAACAAAGAATAACAAGTCTTATTGTTTTAATACTCCGGCTGTCTCTTTCTATGGAAGGATGATCCAAAACAGAGGACACGCATTCACCAATATTCAATCATTCGCTGGTTTGCAAGAAGGGTACTGACATCACAGATCAGATGGCTCTCCAAAATGCAGCATCCTCAATCCCCTTTTAGAATACAGGCACTGTACTTCCCACCTTCATGACTCAAACCCGGCTATCCTGTTTCCCTGAATCCCACCTACTTTTTCCCACTTTTTCTATTCTGCAGTTTACCTTTCCTGTTATAGGCCCATCCACCGGCAGGTGCACTCCAAAATGTTTGGCCCTTTTTACTTCTTCCATACTCCTTCCCTACTTTCTGATAACTAGTTTTTCATTCCCTAAATTTCTTACTCTCTTCACTATGCTCTTTCCAGTGTTCACTGTTCTCTTCTTTAACATACCTCCACCAACCTTAGCAACTTCTCTTCACAATTTCCAAAAAGAACCGAGTCATCAGCAAAGAGTAAGTTGTGATAACTCCCACTTTGTATCTAATTCGTTATCTTTAAATCACACAAGTTTATTTCTTTTACAACTAAATAGGTAAATATTTTAAACAACCTTGACACATCACACATACCTGTCTTAGGCCTACTTTAACAGTGCAATAATTTCCCTTTCTCCTACATACCCTAACCTGAGCCTCACTATCCAAATAAAATATCATTAATGTTGTTAGTAACCTTCTACCTCTTCCATACATTTGCAGCTTCTGCCACATTGTTCCCCTACTCACAATATCAAATACCTTTTATAAATCTATATATGTAACAAAAAAGTTCCCTGTTTTTATCTAACTTCTGATCACTTATATGCTCCAATGTAAACACTTGGTCTAAATCCTCCTAGTTCCACTTCGATCCTGCTTTCTGTCTTACCCTTAATTCTTCAATAATAATTTTACCATACATTTTACCAGGTATAATTAAGAGGCTTTTTTCCTTATAATTCTTACAGTAATTCACGTCCCATTTTCTCTTATACGTAAGAGATATGTACGCTCTTTGCCAGTCCTTATGATGTTATTCCTCACTACCCAATGCTTGCAATCACTGATTTCCGTTTTCTATAACCATTCAACAACTCAAAATATTCATTCCATCTTCTCAGTATTTCCACCTCCCCTCTAATATCTTCCGTCTTTTCTTCTAACTGCTAAATCCATTAGTTTCCAAGACTTTCTTAACTTTATAATCTCATTCCAAAACATTTTCTTATTCTCAGAAAAAATTGTTGATAAATTTTCACCCATTATCTCATTAGCTCTCCTTTCGTACTCCGTCACTCATCACTTTATTTCTCTTGTCTCTCAATCATACAGGAATAAACAAGTAGTTCTTGTGAATCTGGCTGCCCTAATTAAAGACAGAATTCTACTCAATAATTCTCCATCCTCTTTTTACCATTCTCTACCTCTCCACACCCCTCCATCAAGCACCCCCCTCTCTTCCCTCAACTAGGACCCCTCCTTCCCTACACCCCTTCATCCAGCACCCCCTCTCTCTTTCCTTCGCCTAGGACCCCTCCCCCCTATACCCTTTCATCCAGAACGCCCTCTCCCATCTCACCCATCATCCCTCCCTCCCTATAATACCCCAACCTCTATGAACCCAACACCCCCCTTCCTCTTCCCAACTAATATATTTTCCTCCCTTTACCCAGCATGGATTTATACCTCCCTCCTTACCTTCCTCCTTCCCTCCTACATCCCTCCCTCTCTTCCTCTCTCTCTCTCTCTCTCTCTCTCTCTCTCTCTCTCTCTCTCTCTCTCTCTCTCTCTCTCTCTCTCTCTCTCTCTCTCTCTCTCTCTCCACCTAGTATCCTCCCTAGCCAATTTTACAACATTTTTGCTAGTGACAGGCAATCATATCTCCGACACTTGTCTCTTTCTGATCAGTTCTGCCACGAACTTCACCTACATGATCACCTTCGCTCACCCTTGAGCTTCACCTACATGCACACACAACCCGCACATATAAAAGGGAGGAGCTTACGACGACGTTTCGGCCCGACTTGGACCATTTACAAAGTCACACTAACACACAGAATGAATGAATGAATGAATAAATACAGGCAAGATCCCAATGGGATGAGCGGAGAAGACGGTACAGACGAAGAATAGCGCTGGAGAGGAGTCTTCTTAGTCGTAGAAATAGAGCCAGGGCTTAACCCAGCAGCTAAGGCGATCGTGGGGCAGACTTGAGAACAGGAATAGCAGGCTTTCCTGTTGGTGAGACTTCTTAGTGATTTGTGATAGTGGAGTCGTCGTCTGCATTCTTGATGTAGTTGAATGTTGATGTGGGGATCAATTTTATATACGTTCGTTTGTAGTTAATACGAGAGTCTTTTACTATCTGTTCTAAGATTTCGATGAGTTCAGAAACAGATGCGTAGGGGTAACCTTTGTTGGTGAACTTAACGTCCCCTGACGTATATACGAACTCAAGGTGGCTGGATTTACATCAATGGTAAAGTTCCTGTTGTGTGCATAGTAGACGATGTTTTTCCATTTGAGGGTGCGGCTGGTTGTGTCTTGTACTAAATCGTAGTGTGAAGCAAATGTTGGTGTAGGCGGTGATGTTCTGGTCGTCTTAGCAGGAGTGGATAGTGTGGTTGTGGAGGTATCTGAATGGGCGGCGGCTGTTGAGTTTGCAGTAGGCTGGGAGGTCCCTGATTTGTTGGTTCTGGAGTCTTTTGGAGATATCAGAGGCATTTCATTGGTTGTGAATGGAGTGCCGTGACTGGAAATAAGTGGTGTTGGTTGTGATGGTGGTGGAGCAGCGTCGTGAGATTGATTTGCAGGTGGAGAAACGATGACAGGTTGTTGGTTATTGTTGAGTATCAGTGAAGATGGTGGAGATGTTGGGAATTTGAACTCTGGCATGTTATTTAACTTGAGGAGTTCATTTATGGATGAGTTGAAGGTTCCAGGAACAGCAGCATTGTGCATATGAGCATATATCATACAGTAGTATATGGTGGTTGGGTCACAATCAGGTGCGATGGTGGCAGTGGAGGGTTGATTCGAAGCTTGGAGAATTTTTGTTGTGGTAGCTTGTAGTTTCGTAATAGCAGCATAGGTGGGTGATTTTGAAGATGACTTTTTCTGTGCTACTTCTTGGGTCTTCTTCATAATGTCTTTTCTATTTGGACATTTAGCGGCTAGAGTGTGATGATCGGTGCTTTTACAGTTGAGACAAGTTGGTGTTGGAGGTTCAGAGACGGGGCATGACCGAAAATCATGTCCTTCATTACCACATGTTGTGCAAAACTTCCTGTCCTTCACTGGACAGTCTCTGGTGTTGTGTGCATAAGAGTAACAATTCCAACATTGAGGAATGTAATGGTATCTCTCAGCTTCGATGTGTGTGGGGCTGATGAAGTAATAAAATACTGCAATACCATCAGCCAATGCAGTGGCAGCCATATTTACATCGGTGAACGTGATTTTGAGCATGGATGGAGCTGTAGGTATTTTCATAATGCTCTCGACTTTGGCCCATGAGTTTTGATTTTCAATGGACGTCTTGAGTTCGTCTATAGGTTGAACTGTAAGAAGCTTATCAAGTTTCTTAAGGAAGACTGACCTTCTTGCCCTGAGAGCTGGAGATGACATGACAGTAAATCCTCGACCTGCTAGAGTGGTGGTGGCTGTTGTAGTGAGTAGCTTTTCTGTTTCTTCATCGTCGCTGCACACTACAATAAATGCTTCCTTCAGGGTCAGTATGGTGTTGAACTTCACTTGTAACACACTTCTAACGCAAATTGCTAGAGCAAGTTTTGAAGAATCGTTCACAGTGCCACTGTTTGGTTTGATCTTGACTCGATTTCCATAGCTCATCGTGATGTCCAATTTAGGATGGTGATGACTGTATAAAATTCCCCTCCCCAACGGGGATCGCAGGGAGACTGAATGCCAAGAATCAGAGCTGCTGGAAGATCAACACGACGAGCAGGACAAACACAGATGCCATGACGATGTTGTTATTGTTAGGCTAAGACGATGACGAGGAGTAAGACGATGATGTTCACAATCTTGATGACTGCTGACTGGTACGAGCACACAGAGACGGAGGAAGGGGTATTTATAGGCAGGCAGACAGGGGAGGGTACAAGAGAGTGGGGTAATAATGGAGTAAGTAGTGGAAGTGGTAGTAGTAGTAATAGTAGTAGTGGAGACAGTCATATAGTAGGAAAGGAGCACTGCAATGAGGCTAGCGGCCCGCAAGGGTGGGACGAGAACACAGAGGGAGGAAAGGCGAATAAAATGAAGGACAAATACAAGGCAAAAGAAAAGAAAGAAAGGAAAACCCATAGAAGAAAAAAGGAGAAGGGGGAAGAGATGAAAGGGGAAAGAATCAGGTTAAGTCACGGGTGTTCTGAAGTTTAGAGCATTTAACAATGTAATGAGAGAGTGCTCTCCGCATCTGTGATCCTCAGTATCTTGAAGCAGAAATTTCCACTCTTCATAATTCATTTTCCCGCCTGGGCTACCCTTCCCATTTCATAGACTCTGCTTTCTCTCGTGCCAAACGGACTTTCTTCTCTCCTAAACCCTCTACTCCTGAGAACTCTCCAGTCCTCTGCCTTCCCTACATCTCTGGTCTCTCTAATCTCAGCAACTCTCTCCGTTCCTTAGACATCAAACTTACCTTTCGTCAAACTAACACTCTTCGCACTAATCTAGTTCATACCTCCCCTCCCTCCACAGATTCTCCTGGTGTCTACTCTATTTCTTGCTCCTCCTGTCCTCTTCAGTACTTCGGAGAAACTGGCCGATCTCTTTCTGACAGACTCAAGGAGCACAAAAATAGTGTTAGGCTTGCCGACACTAATAATGCTCTTTTCTGTCATGTCAGCTGGTGGGTGAATTGGACCTGCCTCGCATGGGCCAGTAGGCCTGCTGCAGTGTATCTTCTTTCTTATGTTCTTATGTTCTGTTGATTGGTCTTCTGCTAAAACTGTCTACCCTACGTCCAACTTTCATAGTCGCCGCCTGGTTGAATCCTCCCTTATACACAACTTTCCCTGTATGAATCTTAGCCCTGGCTTTGTCTCTGTTGATGCTTTCCTCTCTCATTATATTGTTAAATGCTCTAAACTTCAGAACACCCGTGACTTAACCTGATTCCTTCCCCTTTCATCTCTTCCCCCTTCTCCTTTTTTCTCCTATGGGTTTTCCTTTCTTTCTTTTCTTTTGCCTTGTATTTGTCCTTCATTTTATTCGCCTTTCCTCCCTCTGTGTTCTCGTCCCACCCTTGCGGGCCGCTAGCCTCATTGCAGTGCTCCTTTCCTACTATATGACTGTCACCACTACTACTATTACTACTACTACCACTTCCACTACTTACTCCATTATTACCCCACTCTCTTGTACCCTTCCCTGTCTGCCTGCCTATAAATACCCCTTCCTCTGTCTCTGTGTGTTAGTGTGACTTTGTAAATGGTCCAAGTCGGGCCGAAACGTCGTCGTAAGCTCCTCCCTTTTATATGTGCGGGTTGTGTGTGCATTGTTCCAGTCACGGTATTGTGCCTTTTTTGTTATTCACCTACATGATCACCTTCGCTCACCCGTCAGCTTCACCTACATGATCACCTTCGCTCACCCGTCAACTTCACCTACATGATCACCTTCGCTCACCCGTCAGCTTCACCTACATGATCACCTTCGCTCACCCGTCAGCTTCACCTACATGATGATCACCTTCCCCCGTCTCCTTGCTGGAAGAAAACTTTTAAGTATGACATAGATCCTGACCCAAGAGATGATGCTCTCCTCATCATGTTACTGAAGTCTTCCATCTTAAGCCAACAGATTTAATCTCTTAATGAACATAATCGATGCTCAGTATTAGCATATTTACTATGAAAACGTTTCGCCACTAATGGCTTCTTCTGTCCTGCAGACGACTGTAGGAATGAAGAAGCCATTCGTATCGAAACGTTTCTGGGTGTGCCTTATTTCACATTTGTGGGTATTTTGTACCTTATCTTACCCAACACTCGTCTGATGCAGCATAACACGGGGACATACCTATTTATTTTTTCTGCTTTGAAACTATCATGTAGAGCAGGCAAGCAGCACACTGCTGATACACACATATTTCTCCAGTAAAAAAAATAAATTCCCAACTCACACAACCAAGAAACCAGCATTATTGCATGCTAAGCCTTTCCCATTATGGAGCTCATTTACGGATGTGTCAGTGTGGTCGTATGTCACTGCAGAGTTGTTAAGCAAGTAATGGAATCAGGGAAATACAGATGGACAGGAAATGAAAAACGAATAAATTAAAAAAAAACGTAAATATTTGAGCCTAGGCTTAGAAGAAGGTAAGTCTTACATTATGCATGCAGAGATGCCCACGAACGGAATGCAAGAGATTAAAGAATCTGAAAATTTTGAGCCCAAGTTTAGAGGATCAAAAGGTCCTATCCTCACCTTCCATCTTTATTTTGCGGAGGCTGAGATCACTAGGCTTCCATCACGTCGTCCAGATTACTAACTTTAATATTCTCTCATCTTTGATCTGACAGTTGCAATAACGTGATATTCATGTGATCGCTCACCAGCAGATATATAATATATATATATATATATATATATATATATATATATATATATATATATATTATATATATATATATATATATATTATAATATATATATATATATATATATAGTCGTGCAGAATAGGCATAACTTACGATTTTGCCTAAAATAGCAACGCTCATCTTTCCTTATAAGACAAGTGAAAATTTGTGTATGCAATAATTTCGCAAAAATCGTTCTGAACCTAACGAAAAAAATATATTTAAATGTGTTTATTTATTATTAAATTACTCTAAACGTATCAAAAATATATTTAGTTGGATTAGGCTAAATTAAATTGCGCTTGTTATAATAAGGTTAGGTAAGTTTTCTAAGATTCTTTTGGTGCAAAATTATAAATTTTTACATTAACATTAATGAAAAGAATATATCTTCAAACGTATAAGAGAAAATTTTAGAAAGAACTTAATTTTAAATGAGTTCTTGCTAATTGACCAGTTTTACCTATTCGGCACAACATTAATATATATATATATATGCAAAAAGATCACAGTAATCAGGTGATATCACTACTCACATTATCAATAATGTGAGTAGTCACGAAAGCGCTTGGAATTCCTCTATTTTTCATAGTGGTTGTCTTGCATATATATATATATATATATATATATATATATATATATATATATATATATATATATATATATATATATATATATATATATATATATATATATATATATATATATATATGTCGTGCCGATTAGGTAAAACTTGCGATTTTGGCTTAAATAGCAACGCTCACCTTGCCATATATGACAAGTGAAAATTTGTGTATGCAATAATTTCGCCAAAATCATTCTGAACATTACGAAAAAAATATATTTCATTGTGTTTGTTTTTTATTAAATTAATGTTAACGTATCTAAAATATATTTAGTTGGGTTAGGCTAAATTAAATTGCGCTTGTTGTAATAAGGTTAGGTAGGTTTTCAAAGTTTCTCTTGGTACAAAATTATAAATTCTTACATTAACATAAATGAAAAAAATATATATTTAAACGTATAAGACCAGTTTTACCTAATCGGCACGACATATATATATGCAAGACAAGCCACGGGGGGTTTAAACCCCCCGTGGCTTGCTTTGATAGTTAAGATCGCCTGTCTGCGATTGTTCATATACGTATATATATATATATATATATATATATATATATATATATATATATATATATATATATATATATATATATATATTAGCAAAAATCGCGAACAAGCGATACAAAATGCAAAACAACCACTTCTGTGTTGCAATCAACACATCATCAGGAGCTTGCAATGTTGCAGAAAAGAGGATGAAATCCGAGCAAACACATTCAGAGTGAGCGTTTTTGCTAGAATGAGGGAAGAGGGAAGCAGTAGAGGATAAGTGCCCAGGCATGGTGCCTGATGAATTGAATATTTTTAAGGCATTATAAGACCGCCAGCCCACAAGCACTGATATTGTAGTGGTAACCAGACGAGCGTAACATTAGTGGCAGGACAATCATCAAAAATTCTGTCAACTTCTATGTGATGTAAAAGGATTAACATTCTAAATATTGATATCTGGGGAGGCAGTTTACCCACAGGAACAATGACCTTAAGTCATAGTTTTATCCCACAAGGTTCTGAGGCAGACACTGGTCTAACCATCAGAACCGACTCTATTTCCTCTGTGTGCTACAATTAATGCAATCTATGGACTGTAACCTCCACTATAAACGATATTAATTTGAATAATCCACTACTATTATTGTACAATAAATGTTTATTATGTTTTATGATGGTCAATTTTACAATATTCCGTCCAAGCCAAGTGAAACAAAGGACAATGACTTTACTTCCGTCTAATTTGTCATGTTATTACAGACTCTAATGTGGCTGAAAATGGCATTTTATTCTTGGGCAGTCCATATTGATTATTTGTGTTGTGATATCATAATATCTAGAGGTTTGCCAGTCTGTCCCACATAAGATAAGTTGCAACCATTGCAACCGATTCTATACACACCACCGACGCCATGCTGTGGAGAATTCTTTATCAGAATGCTTTTAACAGTCTGTACATTCTTAGAAAACTACTTCTATGTTAAATCTTTTAAGAGCATACGTGGTCGTTTGTTCGCGAGTTTTTCCACACACACAAACACACACACACACACGTGTGTGTGTGTGTTTGTGTGTGTATGAATATATATGAGCAGAGCTGGATTAAGATTTTGTAGGACCCTGGGCGACAGGTTCTGTGAGGCCCCCAGTAATATTTAAAAAAAAAAAAAATCATCACAACAGTCAACAGTTCATCAAATACGTGATGTAATAACATACTATAATTATAATCTTACAGCAGTAACTGTGAACAGTCGGCCCCGTATAGGAGAGAGAGAGAGAGAGAGAGAGAGAGAGAGAGAGAGAGAGAGAGAGAGAGAGAGAGAGAGAGAGAGAGAGAGAGAGAGAGAGAATATCCAAGAATAAAATATAAGGAAGTTCTTGCTCCTGATTCAGCACACCACACGCCCATCACGGTTGCCCTTCCATATGCCTGAGTACAATTCTTATATATGGGATCTCTCTTCCAAAGAAGAAAAGGGTCATGGTAAATGAAACAGTGCTGGATCGAAGTCGTGTTTTATTAATAAATTTTCAGATACAAATTCTGCTCGTGTGTGTGTTGGTCACCAGACATGGTGCCTACAGGACACGCTTCCTCGCCGCTCAATAAATACAAACACAAATAAATATTTGTTTAGAGAAATTAGTAAAAAATAGATTTTTGCAATTTGTACATTAACACAATGAAACCCTAATAATTACTAGAATGTTTAAAACTTAAGTGTACCCCCACTCAGCTCATTATAAATGACTTGTGGGGAATAGTAGCCTCCTGAGGGTATGTGATGACCATACACGCCCACTGTATTACTGTCACACGCCCACTGTATTACTATGACACGCCCTCACCACCATATTCCCGTATTTATTCTGACATGGACTATATAACATTACAGGTAAGCTAATTTAAAGCTTTAAACTCATTGGAGTAAGTCATACTAGATAATTTTATTGAAATTAAACACAAATGAAACTGATAAGTCATTTTCTAACTGACCTCATGTGACTGGAGGTCATGCTAGTTGCTAGCGATCCAATGAAAACCATCTAGCGACCCAGTGCTGGGTCGTGACCCTTACACTGAACGACTCTGACCTAAGTGACCCTCTTACCTACGCCCGTCGCCTCTTCTGCTCAAATATGAGTAATTAAACAAGTTTTGGGGAAACGTAATTAACTACTCAGGGATCACACGTCTAGAAAAGACAGTACAACCAAGGTAAACTGTATATGCTGACACAAGATGGCCATAAAGAAAGTGACTATAAGACCAATACTAATCTACTAATCAGTGAAATTAATTAGTATTTGAATAACTAATTATAACCCTCTAACGTGTATATATATATATATATATATATATATATATATATATATATATATATATATATATATATATATATATATATATATATTGTGTGTGTGTGTGTGTGTGTGTGTGTGTGTGTGTGTGTGTGTGTGTGTGTGTGTGTGTGTGTGTGTGTGTGTGTGTGTGTGTGTGTGTGTGTGTGTGTGTGTATGTTGTTAATTTTCATAATTGAAATGAGGGCTTTGACTTGTAAGTTGAACACCGTATTTTCTGTCAAGTTCTTTTCAAATGACTAGTCAGTTTTCTAAAATAATTCATACAACAAATATTGAGCAGAGACGCAACGGCACAGCTGTCTCTCATCTGTCTCATTAAGTGAACAAAAATCCCCGAAAGGTTCACTCGAACACTTCGAAACACGGATTGCTTACTCAGGTTGCAGGGAAGTCTTGTTGAGAATTTAGGACTCTGCATCAAAGTTCAATTAATTTTGCTGTAGTTTAGATAAAAAAAAATAATTGTTATGCACGAGAGACAAGTTGTGGATTTAAAAATGGGTGAAACTTCGCAAGTTTTCATCCATGGTTTAAGAATATATCAGAACGCTTGAATCTTTGGCTTAGGAATCCAGTCGTTGATTTAGCAGTTCGAAACCTCATTTATAAATTTTAAAAACAAGACAGCAACTTGATCTTCAACACAAATTTTTATGTACTGATTTAGTATCATGGAGAGTATACGAGTGTGGTCATTCCATGAGCTGGTACAAGCCAGGCGTTCCTAGGCTTTCTCGGCAGCAATTGTTTGGTTGTGAAGGAATTTTAAGGCTTGTGGGGTAAATCTTCAAGACGAGAGAGGAATGGGTGGCGTTAGGTGATTTATTTTTAGAAGGAAAGGAGAGAAGAAGGGAGTTCCATTGGGAAGCCTCAGACGCCGTTGATACCGTAGACTAGGAAGCTTTGGCACCAGGCTTGTGCATCGTCTTCACCCATACAACACAAAGCGTAAACCTGCGACGACTTCGTCTCCTTGGAACACATCTCACACATGTACTTCTGGTCATCCTGGGGAAGGAGAGAGAGAAAGAGTGGTAAGAGGCAAGGAAAAAGGGACTCACTGAACGTCTGATTTGGTTAAGAGGTAAGAGTGTTAAAATGGTTCTTTAAGTATTCCACAACTATAAGGAGACAGAACTAACTTGATTATATGTCTGAAACGAAGGAATTAACTGAGTAAAAACTGCTTAATTATAGTTACTTAGATAGACCGAATATTCTCTAAGGGCAAGATGGATTGACTCTTAGACTGGTTGTATATTAGATTGATTACGCACTAGAGATTAAAAATTAAATTGATTGAATTTTGAATTGCTTACGTATTATGATTAATCTACCGGGCCATTGCAAGTAGAGAGGCAGAGCCAGGAGCTAAGACTCGACGCGGACATCCACGACTTAACCAATACAGCTCAGTGAATATATAATCATAAATGCACACAACTTTGGGCATGTAGCCCCATCATGGAACCCAGTCTATAAAAAGCATGTTAAGAAACTGGAGAAAAAGCAGATGTAAGCAAAGAGACTTGGAAGAATAATGAGCTACGCTACGGAATTAAATCTTACATTGCAGAGCAAAAGAACCAGGGAAGAACTAATAATATAATTTAAAATACTCTGAGGAGATGATATATATATATAATTCATGTTAAGCGCTAAACCTATTTGGGTTATTCAGCGCAATACTTTGTGGAGGTTTGATCCTCCGTCTGCTGGGCGCGAGACAGACACGCTCTCTATTTGTACTCACCTATCCTATTGAGGAGATGATAGGGTAGAAAGGGACAAGCTGACTGGAAGGCGGTAAACAGGTGCTCGGGGGCACAGCAAGAAGTTAATTAAGGACACAACATACAAAATACTCAGAGGAGTTGTTAGGAGTCAATATGATGTTCACTAAAGATATATTTAAGTTAATTCGTTACGGAAGGCCGGAGAAAATAAAAACAAGGCCTGAGTACAAGACAAACTCAAACCACTCATAGTATGTAGGACAAATGTGACAGACCTGGGAGAGAAAATACCAGCTCAGACCTTCAAGGCCGCAACAGTGTACTGGAAATGCTAGAAATAATGGTAGGATGGATAACTAGAACTTCCAAAACAAGAGAGATTAAACCACTTCAGATCACTCCTCTCTATGCTGGAATATTGCTGTATACTAACGGCCCCCTTCAAGGCAGGCGAAATATATAAGCTGGAAAATGTACTGAGCGCTTTCACAGCTCGTATAAACTCCAAGCACCTAAATTACTGGGTACGATTGAAATCCCTAGAGAAAGATACATCATAATCTACACCTGGAAGATACTGTAAGATAGTGTAAACGCACCACGACTCTTCAGCATCCTTCATGCATAAGGGTGATTACCAACAAACCCTTCGCTGTCTTCAAGAGGGAACTAGACAATTTTTTCAAAGCAATCCCTGATCAGCTGGGTTGTGGTGTATACTTTCGACTGCGACTGGGTCCCAGACCGGGCTGCGGAAATGCGATGACCTCCGGACCTACTCCAGACAACATCCAGGTAACCACAAATGTGCCACAGGGATGTTAGGAAGTATTTCTTTATTATCAGTGTGGGCAAGAAGTGAAATAACCTCTATGAAGTGGTGAAGGAAGGTTCCAAAAATAGTTGTAAGATACCCAACTGTTACACATGTGTCTTAATCATCAACTAATCACATGTTTCACACTTTTGAATCATTAGCTACAACATTCCGGCTATCCCACCATAAACCTTTTCCAAATCAATAAACGTCTCGAGACCTTTTTCTGTCTGGGTACATACATCGAGAGATTTGTATCTTTCAGTGAATATATTTCGGTGAATTTATTTGTTTTTATTTGTTTATTTTATGAAAGGGAAAGTGCTAGACCACTAAGGATCATATATCACCTCAGCTCCCATATATCTAACGCCTCATTAAACGCTACCATACCAAGCTCATCTTTAGTATTTATTACCAAATCTATGTAAAGAACCCCCACAACACAGAGATAGGAGTCAAGAAGATTTGATCCACTGATTTGAAGTCCCTCAATAGCATCAAGGCACCTCCCGTGAGGAAAGAGTTTATTTAAGGAGAAGGATGAATTTTTTTTTCCTGACGCGAGTCTTGGTCATACCATGACCCGTTCTGTGGAGTTCTTGGTTATTTGACCCTGGTTTCCCACTAGCTTACTTCTCTAGCCAGTAAAAAAACAATGTTACAGAGGACTTCTTGCGGTAAGTTCTTACATTGTTGGTACACAGGTTTGGGCTCCTGACGCCGAGTCCGCTGCTACCGAAGAGACTCCTGGAGAAGGCCGCTACGCTATCATCCATGTCTTCCGAAGGCGCTCCCTCCACCCCCACACACAGAGACAACGCTGCTAGCACCGTCACCACACACATCACGCCACATATCGTTCTATGCATCTGTAAAGAGAGAAGAAAAGATGCTTATAAAATTGCAATTTTTAATAAATCCACGAGCTGCGGAAAGATGGAAAGTGTGACCCAAAAAATTATAAAATTTAAGTTAATAGAAAGAAGGATGCTGAAGTTTTCAGTCCAGTGAATAAGTACAAGTCCTAGTACTATCAGCGCCCTAATTTCTACACTGGAACATATCTGGTATGACGAGGAGGTTAGGGGACTGCGGCTGCAGTTAGAAATTACTGTGCATCAATATTTACACAATCAAAATAATAATGTTCACCTTGGCCTTATTGATGCAATGATATATAAACAAAAACATAATGTATTCATTTTACTCTCAAACGGTAAGCTCAGCTAAATGTAAAATGTGATTCTTCTGTTGTTTTGCCTGGAAGCAAAAGTATCAATGATACCTTCAACATTCAGACATTTTTATGTGCGAATTTATAGATGCAATGTTAAGAAAACTTTTGTTACTCGTAGGCAGGAAAGACTACGTTATCATACTGCAGAATTATCTGGCAAACTCAAGCTGATGCATACCAGCTTAAAAAGTCCAGTGAAGGCATCACGGTTTGGTTGCATTGTTGCATATTTAAGTGCACAAGTGATATGACGTTGCTATATTTTTTCTCTCAAAAAGACGTCGGATTTGATGAAGTTCAATACTTAAATTTTCCTATTTTATACCTTGGTTAATTGCCATCTCCAGAATACAAGATTTTTCTAGACATGAATCACCTTGAGGATTCAGTGGTGATAAACCTTTAGAAATGCTTCATGAGTTGTTTGAAAATCGCCTGTGTAATTCTTTGATTAACCTTTGTCTCTGTGACAGGAAACTAAGCATGATAATCGTTTTCTGTCAATATCCAAGTTAAGAATCAACAAGAGACTCCTGTAAATGAGGTGAATGAGGTTATTATTTTCACAAATTGCGCTCAACCCGTACGAGGTGTGGCACATCAGTGCCAGCCGCTTTACATAAATGAACTGCGTCTTCCAAAAGACCCTTGCCACGAATTTTTCACAACGTTTCTCTTAAAGGTCAGATAGGAATGATCCAACAAGGTCAACAGCAGCTGGAATTTGGGGGCTGAAGGTGGTCAGATAGTGACTTAGTGATTTGCAGTAAAATCTTCATCATTGTAAGAGTGATTACGAATGACATATTAATGACACTGAAAAGGGCCCTTACTTCTGTTATCCCATGTGCAATTGATGTTTACTGGGATTTTAGTAAGGATGCAGAAATTGCTGGTAATGTAAAAATGACACCAGAAGCAGTGTCCGGTGTTTCGAGGAGTCAAGCTCCCTCTGTTTTGTTTTTCATTAACATGTCGTGCACAACTGATCAAGAAAAAAAATAGCTGTACGACTTGTGGATTGTGACAAAGAACTCGGCCAGTCCGAGAGAAAGCGGTCTCATTACGAGCCCAGTTCCCTTGACTAAACTGTTGACAGGGAAAGCAATATACTGAATCCTAGCAATAAATTGAATCCTAGCAATAAACTGAATCCTAACAATATACTGAATCCTAGCAATATACTGAATCCTAGCAATAAACTGAATCCTAGCAATATACTGAATCCTAGCAATATACTGAATCCTAGCAATATACTGAATCCTAGCAATATACTGAATCCTAGCAATAAATTGAATCCTAGCAATAAACTGAATCCTAACAATATACTGAATCCTATCAATATACTGAATCCTAGCAATAAACTGAATCCTAGCAATATACTGAATCCTAGCAATATACTGAATCCTAGCAATATACTGAATCCTAGCAATATACTGAATCCTAACAATATACTGAATCCTAGCAATATACTGAATCCTAACAATATACTGAATCTTACACAACTTAATATTCCAGCCAAGACTATGAATACGCTAGTTTGTATTAAATGATCTGATTTGTGTTCAATACACAAACAACTTATTCGTTATTCCATCAGCGTTGGTGTACCGTATCTTCCAGTGTGTGTGTGTGTGTGTGTGTGTGTGTGTGTGTGTGCATGATAAAGAGAGAGAGTACTCTTTACACTCGGTGAAGAGGTAATAACCAGTAATATCCTCAATTTTAACCTCTTTGATATGACTTACAGAAGTGATTCATTAACACACTGTATGAACCCTCGGTGGTCATTACTCAGCTCCATATATTAACCTCGGGAGGGTCCGTCCCTTACCTGCCTTCCACCGGTTATCACCTGATCAAAAGAGAATGAATCAGTGTTGATATCTGTAACAGAGGAGACTGTGCTCCGGGAGATGCAAGACTGAAGGTGGTTTGATTTGTGTTATTTAATTTTGTTGTGTTGGGAACAGTGAAGGTGAATGGTCAATGTAAGTGGTAATGGTGTATGATGTAGTGGCATGATAGGTGAATGTTGTTGTAGAAGGGTATATAGTGTGGTGGTGAAAGAAGATGCAAGGGACGTGTATAGTGGTAATAAGGATAGTAAAGATGATGTTGAGGTTGTTGGTCAGGCTGATGAAGGTGGGTGGAGAGTAATGTGATGGGACGTAATGTAATGTGATAGAATACTACAAGATGCCTCCAACTTCTCCCTCTGTCTTAACTATACGTTTCATTCTATTAAATAAGGTACACACAGGAAGTCCTGAAAACAATCCATGAGAAGTTGGTAACAAATATGTGAATTAAACCCCATTTGCGGATTATAACATTTAATGAAAAGACGTTTCGCTTAGTGTGCCTTGTTTACATGAGACGTTTTACAAGTTCCACACCACTTATAACCCCTCGTGGTCTCTGATACACTTCCTGGCAAGCATCAGGTTATTTGCGATCTAGCGAGTCAGAACTCACTCATCACCAGTGTCTACTGACACGAGTTGAATGTTGGAGCTACATGTTAAGTCAATGGAATTTGGCGATGGGAGGTGAGGTGGCGGGTGATGAGATGACGGGCGGTGAGATGACGGACGGTGAGATGACGGGCGGTGAGATGACGGGCGGTGAGATGAAGGGCGGTGAGATGACGGGCGGTGAGATGACGGGTGGTGGAAAATGGGCTGGGTTACGTCACTAATATAGGGGGATAAACAGCAGTGGAAATTAGGAGGGTCAGTGTGAATGTACTGGTGAGTGGAGGATGGAGTTGTGAGAGTCAAAATGCATCTGACAGCCTTCCATGGATGTCAAGAGAGTGTGGAGATTATAGAGTAGTGTGGGAAATATAGGAGAGTGTGGTAAAGTATAGGAAAGTTTGGGAGATTATAAAGACTGTGGGAGAATATAGCACAGTGTGATAGATTATCGGACTGTGGGGTATGGGAGAACATAAGAGTGTGGGAGAGTATAAAAGTGTGGAAAAGTAGAGATAACAGGAGAACGTGGGAGCACAAAAGACAATGAAAGTGCTGGGAGGGGCTAGGCAGTGCTGAGAGAGACTATGGAGAAATGGGAGAGACTAGGCAGACGCTGGGGAGTGCTGGGAGAAGCTGAGAAGTGCTGGGAGACGCTGAGAAGTGCTGGGAGACGCTGGGGAGTGCTGGGAGAAGCTGAGAAGTCCTGGGAGACGCTGAGAAGTGCTGGGAGAACGGGTATTTCCCTTGAGTAGTAACTAACACAGTATTGACGTCAATGAAACGGTTCATAAGAATAATATTTGTATTAAATTCTTTGCAAAAAAATATACCCAGTTAAGCATCCAGCGTAAGTCGTAGTGTAACTGTGTGGCACCATCATGGTGTGGCACCATCATGGTGTGGCACCATCATGGTGTATTACCATCATGGTGTGGTACCATCATGGTGTGGTACCATCATGGTGTGGCACCATCATGGTGTGGCACCATCATGGTGTGGTACCATCATGGTGTGGTACCATCATGGTGTATTACCATCATGGTGTGGCACCATCATGGTGTGGTACCATCATGGTGTAGCACCATCATGGTGTGGTACCATCATGGTGAAGTACCATCATGGTGTGGTACCATCATGGTGTGGTACCATCATGGTGTAGTACCATCATGGTGTGGTACCATCATGGTGTATTACCATCATGGTGTGGCACCATCATGGTGTATTACCATCATGGTGTGACACCATCATGGTGTGGTACCATCATGGTGTGGTACCATCATGATGTAGCACCATCATGGTGTGGTACCATCATGGTGTAGTACCATCATGGTGTGGTACCATCATGGTGTAGTACCATCATGGTGTGGTACCATCATGGTGTAGTACCATCATGGTGTGGTACCATCATGGTGAAGTACCATCATGGTGGGGTACCATCATGGTGTAGTACCATCATGGTGTGGTACTATCATGGTGTTGTACCTTTGTGGGGTAGTACCATCATGGTGTAGTACCATCATGGTGTGGTACCATCATGGTGTAGTACCATCATGGTGTGTTACCTTCGTGGTGTAGTACCATCATAGTGTGGTACCATCATGGTGTAGTACCATCATGGTGTGGTACCATCATGGTGTAGTACCATCATGGTGTGGTACCATCATTGTGTAGTACCATCATGGTGTGGTACTCGTGGTGTAGTACCATCATGGTGTGGTACCATCATGGTGTAGTACCATCATGGTGTGGTCCGATCATGGTGTGGCACCATTATGATGTGACACCATCATGGTATCGTCCAATCACAGTATAATCCGACCATAGAATAGATTGTCATGGTGTGGTTCTAGATAATCACACCATGGACAGCAAAAACATAGTTAGGTTATTGTCATGAGTTGTCATACGACTGTCGACTCGTCAGTAATATCTGCTGTTTGAAGGTCGGGCGAGACTGTCCTCCGAACACAACAACCTCGTTCATGTGTCAGTTTAATTAATCCAGATTATTGCCCACATTACTGCCCACATTACTGCCCACATTACTGCCCACATTACTGCCCCTGCTGTGCGCGAGAGGGGGAATAGCCAAACATTATAATGAATGCACTTCTCAGAGGGATTGACAGGGGGTAGAATGGACCCAATGCTTCGTAATGAGAGAACCATGAACAAGGGGAGTAAATACTGTGAAGTTAAGAGCACATAAAATCTGTGAGGGCGCTAGGTAATATATATCTATATATATATATATATTAAACTTATCTAAAATATATATAGTTGGATTAGGCTAAATTAAACTGCGCTTGTTATAATAAGGTTAGATAAGTTTTCTAAAGTTCTTTTGGTACAAAATTATTAATTTTTACATTAACATAAATGAAAATAATATAACTTTAAACGTATAGGAGAAAATTTTGGAAAGGACTTAATTTTAAACGAGTTCATGCTAATTGATCAATTTTACCTATTCGACACGACAGACAGACAGACACACACATTAATGATGCTCTCATATTGTGATGAAACGTAGTGATGATACATGATGGCTACATATAAGATGTGATGTGAAAGAATGGATGAAGATGTTTTGGTATCTTCAACTAAGATAAAATAAATTGAAATTGAGAATACAAGACGAAACAAAAGAATTACTTCAAAGGCCAGGAAGTAAGTGGTACTTGCAAGCTTCACTTTTGTAGTTGTAAGTAGGTAATTACAAATAAATCATGAATAATGTGTAGTTACACACACACAGCTGTAAACAGGACATCAAAACCTACTTCTGGACAATCTTCAAAAAAAAAAAATTCAGATAAATAGTTACCTGAATTCAACCCCAGCAAATATGAAGTTAGAAAACTGGGGAAGTAACAACAAAGCCTTACATTCACACGCACTCTCATTCATATACGCTCACACACCCACATTCACACGCACTCTCATTCATATACGCTCACACACCCACATTCACACGCACTCTCATTCATATACGCTCACACACCCACATTCACACGCACTCTCATTCATATACGCTCACACACCCACATACACACGCACTATCATTCACATACGCTCACACACCCACATACACACGCACCCACAAACACCCGTGGAGTGACTGGCAGGACTTGTAACTCGATGGCCTTGTTAATGAAGAAGTTTATGTATATACAAATTTATCAATCTGTTTTTTCCTGAAATGAATAACAGCGAAGATTTGTGAAACATTGACAGACACGGCGTATGACGCATACAAGGTTATGGGTATTGACAAGGTTCACCAGTTTTGTTTGTGTATATGTGTGCGTATGCGTTTTTGTGTGCGTGCGTGCGTGCGCGCGTGTGTGTGTACTCACCTAGTTGTACTAACCTAGTTGTGGTTGCAGGGGTCGAGTCACAGCTCCTGGCCCCGCCTCTTCACTGGCCACTACTGTGTGTGTGTGAGGAGAGAGTTTTAGTAAGAAAATTCTAGTTAGTCAGAAAGTGACAATGCTCTCGTTGAAGACTAAGATTGAGATAGTTAGATAAAAAGAGAGAAGGAGAGAGAGAGTAGGTAAGATAAGTGTGCATCAATCCCGTAATACTCACTGTTATAATGTGTCAGTAAAGCAGCAACTCATACTGATGAACCTCGACACTAGACCAAAATTAATAAAACCTTCTCCATCACAGTCTAATACTCATTTACATGTCTCTTGTATTTTCGCCGTAAGAAACATTTTCAGTTATATACATTTGTTATATATATATTCTGCACTTATAATTAAAAACAGATCTTTCAGTGTGTCAAAATATTTTTTTTTAATATAACTTTTAATCTGTCCTCGAAGTTGCTTATGTTTACAACTGGTGCGCTCAAGGCGATGCGCTTTTGTTACTTGGTAAGTGTCATAGCTGAGGGCCACTTGACTGCTCCCCGGCCCAGCTGACACTACACTGGGGCAAGTTAACACCTCTAGGATTCCCTCCTCCCCCGCTGGGTGATTTAGCACGGGTGAGGAGGAGGAGGGATAAAGAGGTCGTGTGGGTCGTACCAGTGTAAGGGAAATGAAGCACGTGGCTCCAAGGTGAGGAGGGACGGGGCGGCCTCCAGTGTCAATAGAGTCAAGCAAGGAAGGGAAGGAGTGTTAGGTATAGTGGTGCCTCTGCCTAGCCTACGTCACTAGCCTTGAGCCCACGTCTCGGACTAGTCTTCCGGGTTTCACACTCTCATCTTAATTGCAGGAAGGGGACTCCTAAACATCCTTTGAAACTTAAATGTCATTTTTATTTATTTGATTAAGAAACAAGATGAACTTCTTTTAGGCAAATACTCACGTTTTTATTTAGATAATTCACTTTACGCGATTTTCATATAGCGCTGGTCTTCCTGTGTTTACTTCCGCACAGAACTCGGCAGTGAGAAAAGAGAGAGGCTTGTGAAGGCCTCTTCGCGAGTGTTTGTGTCGAGCAAGTGGCAGCGTCTCTCCCCGTCTTGGCTTTATATATCCTCGGCCCACCCACCTAATTACGCTGGAAATGTTTTTGACGCGTAAAGTTCAGCTGGTCACCATATCTTAAAGAGTTCCTTGAGTGTTTTCTCAGTGAATGTAGGGAGGTGCCGGCGCCTCTGACTGTTTTATTGTAGAGGAGATTGACACTTGGCTGTTTGTTCAGATGAAAATTGATGTTTTATTTTCAGTTGCAGGCAACGTTGAGCATATTGCAGTGAGCAGCCATGAGTGAGTTAATAAGGTATCAGGAGGACATCGCGTGATTAGTTTGGGCATCAGATGTCACTGTTACACTCAGATCCAGTGATTAAACACCTGTAATATTTGCATGATAAGAAACACTTCCAGTTATTTAATTTAGTATATTCCACTGGAATAGATAGTATTTACTCTAAGAGACTGTGCTCTCTCTCTCTCTCTCTCTCTATCTCTCTCTCTCTCTCTCTCTCTCTCTCTCTCTCTCTCTCTCTCTCTCTCTCTCTCTCTCTCTCTCTCTCTCTCTCTCTCCGAAAGCATTCTATCCAGTCTAATCAACTTAACTCACTCTGGAGACTGTCTAACCATATGAACTCATTCTAGACACCATATAGCTAACTGAACACTAGAGGTCTACCTAACTGAACTAGCTGAATTAACCCGCTGTTTAGGACAGCAAACCAAGTTCTGTGTTCACTGTTTCATAAGTACACTTAGCACAGATGCTCTTGACACGTAAACATCTTGGATATGCATACAAGACTTGCAATCCTCGTAGTATTACCTACTTCAGTTTCATCTAGTAGCATTACTTGCTTTAGTTTCGTCTTAAGAGAGTTAAGAAAGGAGAAATGGGGCTTAAAGAGAACTTTTCCGCTAGTTGTGGAGAAAGAGAGGATGCCGGGGAAGGGGAGGGAAGAATGGGGAATTGAGCGGGAGGGAGGATTTAGAGAGAGGGGGAGGGAAATGTAATGGAGGGAGAGAAGCGAGGAACAGGCTTAGTGCAGCAGGTGTGCACCAGTTCTCAAGGAACACCTAATATGTTCATTTCTCCACTATAATCTACCATGACTATAATTACTATCGCATTTGCTTTGTCTCTTTCGTAAGGCAAAGTCTAGGATCTTTCCTTAACTCATGGTATTACTTAACAAATCTTTGTTGTAGAGATCTGAGCTTTTCAACCTTGGAGAAAAAGTATTTGAGGTGGTCAGGGCCTGACCACCTCAACACAATTGTCCTCAAAGATTTGTTAAGTCATACCATGAATTAAGGAAAGATCCCAGACTTCACCTTACGAAACAGACAAAGCAAATGCGATAGTAATTATGGACAAGGTAGATTACAGTGGAAAAATGAACATGTTATTAGAAGACAGGGGTATTTACGTGCCCCTTAGAACACCGCGACAACTAGGATAGACACGATGGTGGTCACTAACAAGTTTGTTACAAGGTAACGAGTTGTTCAGTTATGCTCTTTAAAGTAGTTAACGGGAGGGTAGGGGAAGGAAGATACCATGATGCAGGAGGAGAGAGGGAGGAAGGAGGTTTAGGAAATGTGTTAAAGGATGGGGTCTGGCAGAAAGGGAGGGGAAATTCTTGGAAAGGAGTGGTGAGGGATAAGCTCTTGAGATAGGGAGAGGGAAGGGAAAAGATCCTTGGGAAAGGGGAGAAGAGGGGAGAAATCTTGTGGAACTTAAAGAGGGGGAGGAAATTCCTTAGGAAAGGGAAAGGGAGGAATGGGAGCATAAAGAAGGGAGAGGAGTGGAAAAGAGTAGGGGAGGGAAAGATCTTAGAAAATTGGAGGTTAAAAGGGAGAGTGAGAAAGGAAAAGTCTTGGGTAAGGAAGAGAAAGAGGAAAATGTTTTAGAGAAGAGAGAAATGAAGGGAAAAGTCCTCGAGAATGGAAGGATAGAGATGAGGTAAAGGAGGAGGGGAGGAAAGAATCCTACGGAGAGGATGGAGATGGAAAAGTCTTGGGTAAAATGAAAAAGGGAAGGTAATGGGAGAGTAGAAAGTTATAATACAAGATATCGACAAAGGTTACCTGCAGTCTCTCTGGGTCTCTGCTTCTCAGTCTCATTATCTCATCATCTCACAGGAACTTATATAAACGTCTCTCACCTCAGGCGGATTACACTGGACAACAATAAATTTTCTACTGAGGCAAAAGTAAATGTATTATACTAATTCAAGTATGCTGATTTCGAATCTGAAATAGGATATAACCTAACATATAAGAATTCTTAGTTGCAGAAAAAATATGGAAATCAATTTTTCATGAGTATTGGTGACGCGCTGACGATAATGGAATAGTTTGCGCATACTTGAAATAGTGCACTATTCTCTATATTTTAATAAACATTGCCTGTTCTGGACTGTGTTTAACGTACTGATTAGCCTAGCTTCCAGTTATGTGCATTTCCTCTATGACCAACTAGGCAGGTGTAAAACCTACGCCCTGCATATAACGCAGTCGTTATGTGTTGTGAGTCGTTCAGGCATGTTGGTGTTGTTTCAGCCTAGTCTGTAGGCTGTCGGAGGTCTCTCGTATGTATTTCTTGTCACAACCGCCATGTGGAATGATACAGACACTTGGGTGGTCGTTGTCCTGGTGGTTGTCTTTGATGAACAACGACATCGCAGGTGTCTACATCATTCCATGTGGCGGATGTGACCAGATATAGCCTATAGGTCAGGATGAAAGAGCACTAGCCTGCCTGAAGAACTTACAATATGGAAGAACTGGCAGGCCTCCTGCAGTGCTCCTATCTCGCAATTCAACCTTACACAGGTACCTAACAGACCCGGCCGCTCACATAACTACACCTTTATAAATTTTCTTATTGTGTATCCTCGTGTACTGACTGAAGAAGCCTGTTCCTCGGGCGAAACGTCTCAATATATTTCCTTTCTTCACTTATTTTTACCACTTGTCGACTTTGCGTCATTAGTTTCACCATTTACACCAAAAGCCCTTTAACACTTCAGGGAAAAGGGGAGGGGGGTTGCCTTGATGTTGGTGAAGGGCTCTTGATTCTAGGAGTTTAGAACTACTCGCCCCTTCCTCTGAGAAATCTGATTGCCTCCTATTCCCTAGCTGTAGAACCCATCCGAGTTATCTATGAATCTAACCTCTCTCTCTCTCTCTCTCTCTCTCTCTCTCTCTCTCTCTCTCTCTCTCTCTCTCTCTCTCTCTCTCTCCTCACTCACTCCGGAGATCATAAAGCATATATGTTAATTAACATAATTAAGATTAACTGTTTACTTCATTTAATAGCGCCCTCGACGAGAGGTGAAAATGTTGTATATCTGGTCCCTCCCTCTGACAAGTTGATCAAATTGATATCCACCTCCCACTGACAGGCTGGTGAAAATAATTTACACCTTAGCCTTTTTATGAACGTTAGAAGTTAGTTTATTGTGCACCCTTTTTCTACTCTGTGGATGGTAGGCAATATGAACACACAAACGGCCTAGGAACTAGGCCCTAAAATGGGCTAACAAAATGCTTTCGGGAAGGGTTACACGTAGCTTTAAAGACATAGATAACAGCAGAGTACTTAAATTATGTAAAAACGAAATATATAATGTTTGGAAACCTTCTTGGAAATTAAAAAAAATATATAAGAGAATCATTAGTAATCATTAGCAACATTAGAAACCTACCAGAACGTTAGGTTTCATACCTATAAAATTTTATGAAGAAAAGCCGTCATTCAGTATATGAAATAAATACTAACAATGACTTTCTACAACTTATCGTTTCTATAGTACTTCGAATAGCCTATTAATTTCTGAGCATAAAATAACGTACAGAATCAAGATAGTCAGGAATCCTAGGAAAATGAATATCAAAGAATCTGCTTTCTACTAGGAAGCAAAGATTGCAAGAAAATCTAAACTATCCCTTGGCATATATATCATGCAGAATTTTAGTAAATGACTGAAATAATCATTTGAAAATGAAAATTTCAAGTAATGCAACGTCAGTGGATGACTACAAACTCTGTATATACAGTTTATAATATATCTTTGTTGTCTTTGACAAGTGGGAGTGATGGGCGGATGTCTGGCTACTCCCATGTGTTTCTCCTTGTTGGTTTTGATAAATTATTTTAATATAGTTTCTTCTGAATAAATGGTAGGACTATAAGACATATTGATACTCATGACTAGTTATAATCACAGATAATTGAACCGAAAATTTATTATATATCTTTGTCCCTCTCTCTCTCTCTTTGTCTCTCTTTTCTATATCATGTCTTATCAATCCCAACAATCGAAATTTATCATTCCGTCTCAAATACTAAGGCTTATAATGATTTAGTCGAAAATTAAAGAAAGCTCACAAAAAGACAGTTATCGGTGAGAATATTTTTTTCCTGGTCTTCAAAACAGCTTTTTTCCCTCAAATGTCAGTAAATGTACCTCTCCTCTCAGAGCTCAGTAAACGCAGAATGCCCTTTAGATATCACCAAAAACAGCTTTTCCCTAAGACGTCAGCATAACTGCTTCTACCCACAAATATCAGCAAAAGCGGGTATCTCCTCAGGCATCAACAAAAAAGAGTTTAGATATGCCGTCAGTCTGGACTCTGTGTTGACGTGACGTTAAGAAAGGTAAACACAATGCTGATACCATGCCAGCATCAGCTCCGAAATATGTTTTAACATTCTGATACCGAGTTTCATGAATATAATGTTCATGATTAGTTTCCAGGAAGGGGAGAGAGAGACAGAAAGAGACAGACACACTGACAGAAACAGACAGAAACAGACGCAGACAGAAACATAGACAGACAGACAGAATGAAACAGGCAGAGACAGAGTAAAACAGTTAACATCGTTAGATACAAAGGACATTTTTAACGTAACACCTGAATACTTTCATCAGCTACTAGATACACAAGTCCGAAGTATCAACTTACATAGGATATGATAATCCAGCAAAGGCTTGAATTTTATAATACATTTTCACCTCCTTCCCTCTCTGATTACGACCCATAACAGTCGGGTAACACACACACGTACCTATTTTTGACTGTTAGGTGGACAGGAGTGTAAGGAACCTGGTCTAAATGTTTCTCCTTAATAGACAAACGAGGACAGAGAGGCCTGGGGGGAGGGAGGGGGCACTGTTAGGTATTGACGGAATTGCAAATAGTGTGTTTCTTCATATTTTTTCGTCATGATGATGATTATTATTATTATTATTTATTATTATTATTAGGTAACATTAGGTTAGGTTAGTTAAGTTTGGTAAGGTTAGGCTAGGTTAGGCTATAGGCTATAGGCTATAGTGGCTATAGTTGGGTTATAGTGCCCTAAGCAAAATTTTCCCAATTATGACATACGGTGACGCTAATAAATGTAATGATACATAAAAGCTTTAGTATTCATTGCAGTGTGAACAAGAAACGGAGACTCACCAAATAGAGGTTAAAATCGACTGTCAAATAATCACATTTTATTCCAGTGTCACAGTCGTTTAGCCGAAGTAATATACTGACGTCGATTATTCTTTACATTTTTTATTAGTATCATTATCATATTTACTGTTTTCTTCTTATTTTGTCACTTTTAATATTATTTTCAATTACGTTTTACAAAATATTTTCTGTAGCATTTAAAGAACTCCTGACCACAATCTCCGGTAAGTTTTAAAAAAAAAAGTTACCTGATAACGAAATGAAATGAAGCCAAAGCGTTCGACTTACGAAACAGCAGGATTCTTTAATCAACCAACCTCCATGAGACTGAGGTTTCGCCTCTGTATACAAAACAGGTAAGTTGGTCTTGGTGAAACACAACTAGCAGTAACACCAGTGGTCACTGAGGAGCTGTGAGGCTAAATTCTGTGGGACCAATGCATCAAAAGTAGCGAATTTTACACTAAGGGTTATGAACATTATACCAGGAGGAGTGAACAATACACCAGGTGATGTGAACAACACACCAAGTGTGAATAGTACACCAGGAGGTGTAAATATTACACCAGAATGTGTAAACATTACATCTGAAGACATGACCATTAGGCTACGTGGCAGATAACAAAGTATGAACACAAGAATGAAGACCCATAACCCATAACCCATAGCCCATAACCCGGCTCCTTAATGATCAGGTGGTAGGGTCCGTGGAGCAATGAAGTCGATCACTGAATGAACTTTGATTAGGGCCAGGTGTCTAGATGGATCTTTTCATTAACATTAATCCTGACATCTGATTTCATTAGTGAGTCCATCTCGTGCAAAATATCCCTCGCAAGAGTTTCCATAGAAGTTATAGATAAATTTGGACACAGAGTCGTGTGATTTTAAATCACACAGTGCAGATCTGGTTGCACTGAAATGTATATATTACGGTTCATTATCACACACACACACACTAACTAACACACACACGAGCGCGGAAAACTAGTAAAACTGGTCGTATTCACTTTAGTATGCAAGTGAGTAGAACTAGGTGAGTGGACACACACACACAGACGCGTGTGTGCAAGCATTGAATCATAGCACTGAATATCCCGACAATGACTCAGATATCTGAGTCCCTCTTCAGGGTAATAGTTGGTTCACGTCCCACGTGGACAGTCTGAGGGGTAAAGGCATAACTTTTTTTGTTTATCATCGATAAATTTACAAGCTAAGAGTTGTTATCGTACTCCAGCTCATTTCAAAGTTCTGACACCCCAGGATGCCACCGATAACAGTCGACTAACACACAGGAGCCTATTTACTATTAGGTGAACAGTGGCAACAGGTGTAAGGCAGCATTACCACGTCTCCTTTTACCCAGAATTGAAGCTGGGTTCATCAGATGCGAACTGAAGTCGCTAAAACTAAGCTACAGGCCTCTTACACTTTAAAATTTTCGCCATTTTTCCACTCTCTTGTTGGTAGTTAGCTTTGCGACTGTTAACTGAATATTTTTAGTTTCGTTGTGACCGGTTATACAAGTCTGTGCTCTGTTTTATACAAGTCTGTGCTCTGTTTTATACAAGTCTGTGCTCTGTTTTGGCTGGTTGAAACTGTTTTGCGCAATCATTGATAGGTGTTTTCTCCTTCGTTTTGGCTGATTAGTTGGGTAATGGAGCTTAAGCTCCGAATGGGGCCAGACATCCTTGTTTACCTAGCCACACAGGTTGTTGCTGCCAGCATCCCGTTTGCACACATAGCCATCACAACCTGGCTCAACTTAGATCCGGTTAACAACAGCTATCACTATTGTATCGAGAAGCAGAGATCGGGGTTACTCTTTTTTTCCTCTCTTTCTCTCTCTCTATCTCTTGTTTTACATGAAACATATTGGTAAATAGAAACTTTGTGATAACTTATTATATAAGTCATACTGATGACACATGAAAGAATTGAGATGAATATTAGCACTGGAATGTTTTCAATTTTTTTTTTTGCTCTAAAGTGAAGATAACAGATTCGAACATTTTTTTCTTCATTACTTCATTCACGTTCATTTTTCTAATCATCGTTGCCTCAACTACGTTTATTTTTTCTCTTCATTATTGTTTCTTTCGTGCTCGTTTAATATATAGTTTTTCGTACTCTTACTTCTTATGGGTTTAGACTAAAATTTAAATCCCCCACTCAAAATATTTTAAGTTTTGACCATGTTTCAAATATATCTCCTGAAAGGAAAGATGGTGTGCGTTACAAACATCCTAATTAATCCAAAAATGTAAATGAAGCAATACAAGTAAAAAATGAGGATGAATAAGGCAATAATAAAGCAAAATGTTCGAACCTACAGTACCTACAGTCATTGTGTAATTACCTTTATTACATTTTTAAAAGAATTCTTGTAGATTTACTGTATCAAGATTTTTAAATCCAACTTTGGTTTTAAAATTCTTAAGTAGAGAAGGCATATCAATGCAGTCGAGGCGGAATCCATACATAGCTTTAAGAGGGGGTACAATAAAGCTCTTGTAGAAGGGATTAGACCTAGTAGCGACCAGTAAAGAGGCGGGGCCAGGAGCTGCGAATCGACCCCTGCAACCACATATAGGTGAGGACAAATGGATGAGCACACACACACACACACACACATACACACAGATGGTGCGTCTGGCTTATTAAACATCCTAGTCGTTCACCTTGTACCAGAAAGCCGAATTCGTCTAGACTTGATTCGCATGACCAGAGAAAGCACCTTCAATGTCAGTCTTACCAATGATTTCTGCGAGGTGCTTCGTCAACCTCCCTCGTCACGGATGTCCAGAGACAGTAGTGTCATGACACGTCAAAATTAATCGTAAGAGAGAGGCTGCCCTAATTGCTGTCAGTAACACTATCCATCAAAATTCCGGAAGTTACACTATATCCAAATTGCAACAGGATATTGACAGGTATTTCTCAAACCCAACCCATCTCACCACAATTGTATTGTTACTACTACTACTACTACTACTACTACTACTACTACTACTACTACTACTACTACTACTACTACTGTTGCTGCTATTACTACCCTCGAGGCTTTCCACCTGACTCCTGCCACTATATATACTCGTTTCTTATTTATCTGTCAGGGCCGGGTCACCACATGGAGAAGCCCCGGGCCAGGATGCCTTGGCGAACCTACCTGTTATCTCTGTATTAGCACTGAAGAAGCCACTCGTGGCGAAACGTTTCCTTTAAAAAATGTCCTAAACTGTATATAAATATTTTGTTCCACATCTTGTCAGTATCATCATACCTTTTATCAGAAACTGTTTCAGTATCAGTGAGTTCTGAGAAAGGTAGATCATATCGCACACCCTCGAAACTCCTCGGTACCGCGATGCACACTCACGCCGCAGTTCAATGTACCGCAATGCACACTTATGCCGCAGAGTGAGGCATAAGTTTGAAATGCGGTAAAATATATGTTAGTGTTGAAGATTTTAAGCGAATCGGAAGAGGCATTCACAAGTCATATGGAAATTTCTTCAATGAAAATGACAGATTAAGACATACGCCACCCAAATCTAAATCGAACCTTCCATAAAGAAACTCCAACTTTGAAGCTAAACTGAAGAGGCATGATCTTCTTATCTCAGAGAGACCAATTTAATAAAATAAAACAACATATTAAGCTTGAAGCTAACTGGATGAGACATTCAGATGAAGCTAACAGGATGAGACATTCAGATGAACCTAACTGGATGAGACATTCAGATGAAGCTAACTGGATGAGACATTCAGAAATTTTTGCATGAAAAGCAAGCACAATCGAAATTTTCCCAGTTTCTTCCAAGACTTTTTTCTAGGTAAACATTTAAATAATTAAGTTAGCAAGAAAGTAAATAAGTAAGCTTTATTTAAGCTTTGGGAATATAACATGCGAACTTCATTTACAATGGACTTAAGGGTACAAAGATGTTAATCTTTTACTTAGGGTAAACCCAATGAACTTTAACTTTATAACTTAGTTCTGACCTCAATAGACATTCTCCGGTTATTTTGCTGACGCCAACAAACTCTACACCTACACAGCCTATACCCAAGAAACTTTTCATCAATTTCTTGCGATGCATTAACTATTAGAGTGATGCTGTCCACAATAGTTTTATTGTAATCTGGGAAGAGCGCTAAATCATAGAGTTCACTTATCGCCTGTGGAATGGGAGTCATTCAGATTCGATCCAAACAGGTGGAGGATAAGGTCCAGTTCATTGGATCAAGAGTCTCTCATGAGCATCAAGGTACCAATATCCCCTCCCCCAAGGAGTATACTCCATTAGCAATACCATTCTTCTTCTAATAGGTTGCTCGATCGACGAAATGTTGAAGACGATCAAAAGAGGCCTTCTAAAGCCTTTTTTGATTCCAAGCTTTATAAAAGAATATAGTGCATTGACAAATGACTAAACTTAATGGGTACTATCTTGGCCGTAAGATCCATCTGCCATTAAAAATTGAAGCCGTTCAGAAGAGGAAAACATAAATTTATTTAACTTGATATAAAAGAAATAAAATTTTCACTCAATTTTTGCACATAAATTGATAGATGTGCGCTTACACACTCTCCATCATCGTCGAATTAGAAGGCACCACATGTTTTTCGAACGTTTGAAGCAATACCGCAGAGGATTTTGGAAGTTATCCATGCCATTCCAGAATGCCTGGAATGGGCCCTAAAACTTTAATTATAAGGCACCTGCAAATGCCAATTGCTCTTAGGATCTGGGTCTAGTTACTGTACACCAGCATTGAAAATTTGAAACCTATCGGATGAAGCCTTCTCGTGTTATGAGCGAAATAATAACGAAAAGTTGCAGGAAGGAAAATTTATTTTGGGAGCCACTTAAGGTCACCCTTCGGGGACATACAGAAAATAAATTAAATGCAAAGCTTAAAAAAAATTAAGGCAATAACAAAGGACTGAGTGATCTAGCTGAATCTCTTGAGAATCTACTTTTGAATGTAGTTATAAAGTGAGGTCAAGGAGGCAGAAGGAGGTATTAAGGTCAACACAGTCACTTTCCCCCACTTCTATAACACAAAAGCACTGTGATGAGCTTGTTATAAACTTCCACGCCGATGCCTAATCTCTTTTATAAAACCTAAAGTGTGTTGCAGTTGTTACATGATACAAGACAAGTATTCTCCGTCTTCTATAATCCCGACTCCTGTACCTCAGATCTGCAAAGTTACAACTCAACTCTCAAGAGGCCAAGAGGGTGAAACTCAACAAGGCCAAAATCTGATAACTTAAGACATATTTAACGATGGAGGGTAAAGATATTTCCATGAGTGCCTCAGCACCCAGGAGCCTTAGCTCAACACCCTCAAGAGGCCATGAAGCCGGCACTCAGTTAAATCAATCGTCATTCATCGTTCTAGAAATCCTCAAACATCCATTAAAGGTCAAGGAGCTGTAGCTTAACACCCTCAGGAGGATTAGGAACTAAAGTTAACCCAGTCAAACATTATGAAAATTTGAGACCAGTCAGCGAAAGCATTGGGAAAATATCTTCGAGAGTTTATAAGAAGCCCAGCACACTCAACACACTCAGCACACTCAACACACTCAACACACTCAGCACACTCAACACACTCAACACACTCAGCACACTCAACACACTCAACACATTCAACAAGAAATAAGAACACTATCCAGCAACAGCTGAAAATTTACGACCAATCAGATGAAACATAAGATATACTCCAGTCTCTAAGAAACCCAGGAGCTAGAGATCAACACCTTCAAGACGACTAGTAGTTGGAAGTCTACACTGTTAATCGCGATTGAAATTTAAGAATCAGATAATGCATTGTGTTAGATATTAAATATTTGTATTATCAATACAATTATGTTTTTATAACACGGGATGTTCGCACATTGTGGCCGCACAAAAGTGAAATTTCTTTTAGCACTTGTAGAGGACCGATTACTGAGATATTTTTATAGCTAAGCTTCCAGACACGTCGTAACAAGCTGTAACAAAGAAGGATCATCATGACAAATTATATCTAACAATAACAAAGAAGAAGGCTCATGATCAGTCGTATTAAACAATAGCAAAATAGAATCCATTTCACCAGTCATATTTAGCAATGACAAAAGAGAATCATTATGATATAAATTACACTACACAAGCGTTGAAGCCGATCGAATAAGGCATTCTCGAGTAATGAACGAAAATGTTGCTGAGAATATTTCGAATAATTAAGAAAGTCTATCCTCGTTTAACATAAAAATGTCATTTTTCTTTTATCATTTACATTAATACAATATTACTTCCTAATACTACCAGCATTTAAGTTTTGAAGTTGACCTGAAGAGTCATTCTTTAGTTACATGGGAAACAGTTTGCTTAATAAAACTGGTATATTGGAATTAAGACAGCTCAAAGTGAAAAGCTGTGCTTTAATAAAGCCTTCCAATGGTAAAAGTTTAAAGCCGATTAGAAAAGGCTTTCTCTTGCAACTGATCTGATTCCTACTTTTCCAAATTTTAATTATTTTAATAGTTTCAAATTTTCACTAAACTTATGAGGTATGATCCATCTTACAGAATGCATTGTCAATAATATTTTGAAACCAATTAGAAGAAACTTTACAGTTACAGAATAAGAGAATATCACTATTTATTCATTAAAACTGGAAAATTAAAACTTATACCTCTCAATAGCAGCCTTAGCATCGTGTTCAGAAAAATACACTAGTGGTGAAAATTTGAAGCCGATCAGATGAGTCGTTCTCAAGTTATGGCACAGATTTAAACGATTCCAGGATGCTGGGAATGGGTTTAACAACTTTGGCCATAGGGCACGTGAACCTGCCAGTTGTTCCAAGAATTTGGTCCTCGTTACCTTGTCCAAGTGCTGAAAAATTTAAATAGATTAGTCGTGGGATTCTCGAATTGTGAGAGAAATAAAATAAAAAAGTAGGAAGAAAAAAAATTCTGGCAACCTTTACAAGGTTACCCGTCAGGGATATTTAATAAAAGACTAATTTTGTCTATGTGTCTTGAACTCTGCCAATGAAAACCCCCAAAAACACACACACCTCTTGGTTCCGACTCTGGGAAGGAACTACCCGAGCGGAGGTGATATAATAACAATTGGATAACTAGACTGCTGACAGTGTGTGTGTACTCACCTATTTGTGGTTGCAGGGGTCGATTCATAGCTCCTGGCCCCGCCTCTTCACTGATTGCTACTAGGTCCTCTCTCTCCCTGCTCCATGAGCTTTATCAAACCTCGTCTTAAAACTATGTATGGTTCCTGCCTCCACTACGTCACTTTCTAGGCTATTCCACTTCCTGACAACTCTATGACTGAAGAAATACTTCCTAACATCACTTTGACTCATAGGAGTCTTCAACTTCCAACTGTGACCCCTTGTTTCTGTGTCCCCTCTCTGGAACATCTTGTCTCTGTCCACCTTATCTATTCCTCGCAGTATTTTATATGTCGTTATCATGTCTCTCCTAACCCTCCTGTCCTCTAGTGTCGTCAGGCCGATTTCCCTTAACCTTTCTTCGTAGGACAGTCCCCTTAGCTCTGGGACTAGTCTTGTTGCAAACCTTTGCGCTTTCTCTAATTTCTTGACGAGCTTGACCAGGTGTGGGTTCCAGACTGGTGCTGCATACTCCAGTATGGGCCTGACGTATATGGTGTACAGAGTCTTGAACGATTCCTTAGTGAGGTATTGGAAAGCTATTCTTAGGTTTGCCAGCCGCCCGTATGCTGCAGCAGTTATCTGATTGATGTGTGCCTCAGGAGATGTGCTCGGTATTATACTCACCCCAACATCTTTTTCCTTGAGTGAGGTTTGCAGTCTTTAGCCACCTAGATTATACTCTGTCTGCGGTCTTCTTTGCCTTCCCCGATCTTCATGACTTTACATTTGGGAAGGTTAAATTCAAGGAGCCATTTACTGGACCAGGCTTGTAGCCTATCTAGGTCTCTTTTTAGTCCTGCCTGATCCTCAACTGATTTAATTCTTCTCATTAACTTCACATCATCTGCAAACACTTCTGAGTCTATCCCTTCCGTTATGTCATTCACATATACCAAAAACAGTACAGGTCCTAGGACTGACCCTTGTGGAACCGCACTCGTCACAGGTGCCCACTCTGACACCTCGTCATGTACCATGACTCGTTGTTGCCTCCCTGTCATATATTCTCTTATCCATTGCAGTGCCTTTCTTGTTACGTGTGCCTGATCCTCTAGCTTTTGCATTAACCTCTTGTGAGGAACTGTGTCGAACGCCTTCTTGCAGTCCAAGAAAATGCAGTCTATCCACCCCTCTCTCTCGTGTCTTACTTCTGTTACCTTGTCATAAAACTCCAGTAGGTTTGTGACACAGGATTTTCCTTCCCTGAAACCGTGCTGGTTGTCGTTTATAAGCTTGTGTCTTTCTAGGTGCTCCACCACTCTCCTCCTGATGATCTTCTCCATGATGTAGATGAATGGTTCAGAGAACCGACAAGTTATAAATTAGACACATATGCAACACTTGGGTATCTTTATTGAGGAAACGTTTCGCCACACAGTGGCTTCATCAGTCCAATACAATACACGTCAGTGACACAGGTCTGTAGTTTAATGCCTCGTGTCTGTCTCCTTTCTTAAAAATTGGGACTACATTTGCCATCTTCCACACCTCAGGTAGTTGCCCAGTTTCAATGGATGTGTTGGAGATTTGTGTTAGTGGCACACACAACATCTCTGCTCCCTCTCTAAGGACCCACGGAGAAATGTTGTCAGGTCTCACCGCTTTTGAGGTATCGAGTTCACACAGCAGCTTCTTCACCTCCTCCTCGGTTGTGTGTATTTCATCCAGCACTTGTTGGTATACCTCCCTATTCTGAATTCCTGGAGTCCTTCCTGTCTCCTTTGTAAAGACTTCTTTAAATCTCATGTTGAGGTCCTCACATACCTCTTGGTCGTTTCTTGTGAACTCCCCACCTTCCTTCCTCAGCCTGATTACCTGGTCCTTGACTGTTGTTTTCCTCCTGATGTGGCTATACAACAGCTTCGGGTCAGACTTGACTTTTGATGCTATATCATTTTCGTATTGTCGCTGAGCCTCCCTTCTTACCTGTGCATATTCGTTTCTTGCTCTTCGGCTAATCTCTTTATTTTCCTGGGTCCTTTGTCTTCTGTAATTTTTCCATTCTCTAGTGCACTTAGTTTTTGCCTCCCTACACCTCTGGGTGAACCAAGGACTCGTTCTGGTCTTCCCATTACTTCTGTTTCCCTTGGGGACAAACCTCTCCTCTGCCTCTTTGCATTTGGTTGTCACATATTCCATCATTTATTTTACTGGTTTTCCTCTGTGTGTGTGTGTGTACTCACCTAATTGTGGTTGCAGGGGTCGAGACTCAGCTCCTGTGTGTGTGTGTACCCACAAATAGGTGAATACACCCACACACACTGTCAGCAGTCCAGTTATTCAATTGTTACTATATCACCTCTGCTAGGATCGCTCCTTCCCAGAGTCAGTTACAACCAGGACTTAGCGAGAGAGAGAGAGAGAGAGAGAGAGAGAGAGAGAGAGAGAGAGAGAGAGAGGACGCTGCCGGTGACTCATATCATTCTCAACTAATAAACATAAACAACGGCCAGACTTTTATTACTGGTTACGATATATACGATATATCCAGCTTTCAAGTTCAGGGAGTGACAACACATACACATGCGCCATCATGCACGCACACATACACAAATACCGCCAGAGATGTGGAAGCCAGAGAAACGTAGTGCCAATATTTAAGAAAGGGGAATAACAGGTAACGTTAAACTAGTATGTAATGTTATGGTGAATATGGGAAAGTGTTGAAACGCCTATAAAGGAGTGAATTTATGAACAACAATCAGCATAGTTTTAGGGATGGTAAACCCTGTCTCGCAAAACAGAGAGAGATATATGAGAGATTCGGATGGGTGGACTGCATATATTTGAGGTGAAAGAAGACTTTTGATACTGCCGAAGAGACAAATGCAGAAATTACAGGAGTCGTCATGAAGAACAGGAAAGCCACAACAATCGATCAAGAATCAGAATGAGCAAGAACAACACGTGGAGTTCCAAAAGGACCAATACTGGAACCTCTAATATTCTGGTGTACGTGAAAAGGATGGAAGAAACTGAGTCAGATGTATCGCTATTTGCAGATGATGTTAGACTACTGAGGAAAGTACAAATAAAGGAGAACATGGAAAGCCTGTAAACGTACGTAAAACAAAAGTTAATTACAAAGTAGCATAGGATCGATTCCCGGTCATGCCTCAGTTTGTTAATGTAAATATATATATATATATATATATATATATATATATATATATATATATATATATATATATATATATATATATATATATATATATATATATCACGACATTTAGCAAGATCATTTTGGGAGTGTGCAGCACAATCAAGAAAGCAACACTTGATAAAGCATATCAGGTAACTGGATAAAGTTGAGAAGTTTGCAGTAAGACTAGAACAGAATATGGAAAACGAGTTCTGAAGAGACACTAAAGGAACTGAGCCTAAGATAAGACAGAAAACACAGAGACATAATCGCGACATTCAAAATACTCAGATGACTTTATAAGATTGACAGGCATAAACGCGTCGAGAGGAGAGGAAAAAAGAGTACATGAGGGTACAGTGAAGATGTCAGGAAGTATTTTTTTCAGTCTCAGGGAAGTTAGGAAGTGGAATGACCTGGACAAAGAAATAGAGAACGTAAGTTCCGTATATAATTTGAAGACTGTATGGCACACTAAGTCTGGTGGAAGTAAATCTGGCAAGCTGCAGACTGAGGCAGAGTCTGGAGCTGAGACTCGACTCCTGCAACCAAAAATAGGTGAGTATACATATTTCGTACACATACATAAGCGCGCGCGCACACACACACACACATACACAAGAGCTGTGACACAGGAGCTGTGACACAGGAGCTGTGAATCGACCCCTGCAACTACAAGTAGGTGAGTACACACACACACACTACAAGGGAAGAGGTGGGGCAGGAGCTATGAATTGACCCCTGCAATCACAAATAGGTGAGTACAAATAAGTTAGTAGACACACACACACAGGAATTTAATCCCACCAAATGCAAAGTCATGAAGATCGGGGAAGGGCATAGAAGACTGCTGACAGAGTACAGGCTAGGTGGACAAAGGCTACAAACCTCGTTAAAGGAGAAAGACCTTGGGGTGAGTATAACACCAAGCACGTCTCCGGAAGCACACATCAACCAGATAACTGCGGCAGCATATGGGCGACTAGCAAACCTAAGATTAGCGTTCCGTTACCTTAACAAGGAATCGTTCAAGACACTGTACACCCTGTACGTCAGGCAAATACTAGAGTATGCAGCACCAGTCTGGAACCCACAACTGGTCAAGCACGTCAAGAAATTAGAGAAAGTGCAAAAGTTTGCGACAAGGTTAGTTCCACAGCTCAGGGGACTGTCCTACGAAGAAAGGTTGAGGGAAATAGGACTAACAACACTGGAGGACAGAAGGGTTAGAGGAGACATGATAGCGACATACAAAATACTGCGGGGAATCGACAAGGTAGATAGTGACAGGATGTTCCAGAGAGGGAACACAGAAGCAAGGGGGCACAATTGGAAGCTGAAGACTCAGATGAGTCAAAGGAATGTTAGGAAGCATTTCTTCAGCCATAGAGTAGTCAGGAAGTGGAATAGTCTAGCAAATGATGTAGTGGAGTCAGGAACCATACATAGCTTTAAGACGAGGTATTATAAAGCTCATGGAGCAGGGAGAGCGGACAGTGAAGAGGCGGGGCCAGAAGCTGAGTCTCGACCCCTGCAACCACAATTAGGTGAGTACACACACACACACACACACACACACACATACACTCACACACAAAAAGTTAAGAAGGGTGACACTGTAGGCAGATCCAGTACATGAATTCACAAGTAGGTACGGCAGTACTAATGTATACTAATCGATCGAAGGCAATGAGGCGGACCCAGGAGCAACAACCTAACCCCCACAAACTCAGCTAAGTAAGTACAAAATGTTAAGTTAAGAAGAAGAATCCTGTACTTAATGAACTGAGCAGTAGAGAATATAAGAAACAAGGAATAAAAGTAAGGGTTGAGTGCAGCAACCAAGAGAGTATCTGTTGGTTCATCTTCATCTCCCAGGGATGAAGGAGATGACCAAGGCTAGATAGTCCTGCCAGACGTCTCTGATCCGCTACATGAAGCTTTCTCACAGATGTCCACCACAGAGAGATAAACAAAAATTGTCTATGTATCCATCTGGTAAGAACCCGTTTGATATTCGCGCTTGCTGCATCCAATCTCTAACCTGTCGATGGAGAGCAGGTCTCTAAATTGCTTTTGTAATTGCGTATTTGAACATGTCAGCGTGTGAGCTTTTGTGTGGGAGGAGGGGGTGCAATCATCACTTCGTATTCAAGCATTTGTTGTTTCGGAGGTCGAACTTCACCTCCTAATCTTGCATCCTAAACTGGTCGCCATTGGGTTCATCTCTTCTGGGTTTCTTAAAGCGGTGCGTAGATCGCGCCTATACCGATTCGATGAGTAAGTCATTCTGCTTCCTGACCACGTTGGCGCTTAAGAAATACATTTTTACATCCCTGTAACTAATATATACATTCAAATTCCAGTTCTTCCCTTGTGAACCTACTTCACGCCTTGTGAACAGCATGTTCCTTTCCACCCTAGCAATTCCTCAGAGTATTTTGAACGTCGGCATCATGTCTCTTCATGCCCTTCTGTCTTCTAATATTAGGTTCAGCTCCTATAGCCTCTCCTTACAGCTCATAACCCTTAGCTCAAGGAAAAATCTCGTTACACGCACTTTTTTCTAGTTTGTGTGTGTGTGTACTCACCTAGTTGTGGTTGCAGGGGTCAAGTCACGGCTTATGCCCCGCCTCTTCACTGGCCGCTACTAGGTCACTCTTCCTGCTCCATGTGTGTGTGTGTGTGTGTACTCACCTATTTGAAGTCACCTATTTGTGGTTGCATGGGTCGAAGCATAGCTATTGGCCCTGCCTGTATGTACAATGTCTTGAACGATTTCTTACTGAGATATCGGAACGATATTCTCAGGTTTGCCAGGCGCCCATATGCTGCAGCAGTTATCTAGTTGATGTGTGCTTCCGGAGACGTGCTCGGTATTATACTCATCCCATGATCTTTCTCCTTGATTGAGGTTTGCAGTCTTTGTTAGTTAGTTAGTTACCATTTTGTGTGTGTGTGTACTCACCTAATTGTACTCACCTATATGTAGTTGAAAGGGTCGAGTCACAGCTCATGGCCCCGCCTCTTTGCTAGTCGCTACTAGCAACAAGAGCCTCATCATTCTTTTTCTTAAAGCTATGTATGGATCCTGCCCCTACCACTTCACTCCAGATATTGTTCCACTTCCTGACAACTCTAAGGCTAAAGAAATACTTCCTAAAATTCCTTTGACTCATCCGAGTTTTCACCTTATAATTGTGTCCCCATGTTCGTTTCCCATCTCTGAAACATTCTGTCTCTGTTGAAACTGTCAATTCCGCCTTCGAGGTATCTAGTTCACATAGCAGTTTCTTCACCTTCTCCTCGGTTGTGTGTAGTTTGTCTAGCACTTACTGGTGTATTCTACTGTCTCGATGTGTGTGTGTGTACTCACCTATTTGTGGTTGCAGGAGTCGATACTCAGCTCCTGGCCCCGCTTCTTCACTGACCGCTACGAGGTCTTCTATCCCCCTGCTCCATGAGCTTTATCATACCACGTCTTAAAACTATGTATGGTTCCCGCCTCCACTATATCGTTCGCTAGACTATTCCACTTCCTGACAACTCTATGACTGAAGAAATACTTCCTAACATCCCTTTGACTCATCTGAGTCTTCAACTTCCAATTGTGACCCCTTGTTTCTGTGTCTCCTCTCTGGAACATCTTGTCTCTGTCCAACTTATCTATTCCCCGCAATATTTTGTATGTCGTTATCATGTCTTCTCTAACCCTCCTATCCTCCAGTGTCGTCAGGCCGATTTCCCTTAACCTTTCTTCGTAGGACATTCCCCTTATCTCTGGAACTAGCCGTGTTGCAAACCTTTGCACTTTCTTTAATTTCTTGACGTGCTTGACCAGGTGTGGGTTCCAAACTAGTGCTGCATATTCCAGTATGAGCCTGACCTACACGGTGTACAGAGTCTTGAACGATTACTTACTGAGGTATCGGAACGATATTCTAAGGTTTGCCAGGCGCCCATATGCTGCAGCAGTTATCTGGTTGATGTGAGCTTCTTGAGACGTGCTCGGTATTATACTCAACCCAAGATCTTTCTCCTTCAGTGAAGTTTGCAGTCTTTGGCCACCTAGCCTATATTCTGTCTGCGGTCTTCTTTGTCCTTCCCCGATCTTCATGACTTTGCATTTGGCAGGGTTAAATTCGAGGAGCCAGTTGCTGGACCAGGCGTCCAGCCTGTCCAGGTCTCTTTGTAGTCCTGCCTGATCCTCATCTGATTTATTTCTCTTCATTAACTTCACATCGTCTGCGAACAGGGACACTTCTGAGTTTATCCCTTCCATCATGTCATTCACATATACCAAAAATAGCACTGGTCCTAGGACTGACCCCTGTGGGACCCCGCTCGTCACAGGCGCCCACTGTGATACCTCATCTCGTACCATAACTCGTTGTTGCCTCCATGTAAGTTATTCTCTGATCCATTGCAGTGCCCTTCCTGTTATAAGTGCCTGAACCTCTAGCTTCTGCGCTAATCTCTTGTGAGGAACTGTGTCGAAGGCCTTCTTTTAGTCCATAAAATGCAATCAACCCACCCCTCTCTCTCGTGTCTTACTTCTGTTGCCTTGTCATAAAACTCCAGTAAGTTTGTGACACAGGATTTGCCTTCAGTGAACCCGTGCTGGTTGTCGTTTATAATTTTGTTCCGTTCTAGGTGCTCCACCACTCTCCTCCTGATAATCTTCTCCATGACTTTGCATACTATACACGTCAGTGTGTGTGTGTGTGTGTATGAGTAGGTGGATGGGTGGGTGGCTTAGACTGTATCAATCACCAATCATCACTACCTATAGTGAGTTTGTAATTCCATAAAAAGAAGTGAAAATGGGCATCCCACTAAAGTGCTTACACCTATATACTTCCTGATTTATATGCGCTATTTACGCTGGTAATGGACTCTTTCATGTCAGTGTTTGCAGATGATGTGACACTGACGAGGAGAATAAAGACAGATGAGAACTGAAAACTGCGGCTAGATGACTTGAACAAGCTAGGTTAATGGTCCAACAAGTAGCTTCTGAATTTAACTCCAACTAATAGAATGGAAGCGGAAAATGGACAAAGGGTTGAACAGCAAACATGAGCGAGGGGTGAAAATAACACCATGGACCTAGCGATGAACGTCACACCACGGACTTAGGGGTGAACATCCTACCCTTTACATACATAGGAGTGAACATCACGTTATGGAGTTAAGGGTTAAAGTAGCAACATGGACCTAGTTGAGAACATCAAGCAATGAACCTAACGGCGAACAAACAATGGAAAAAAACATACCGTGGCCCTAGGGGTGAAAATCCCAACATTTACCTAGGAGTCATCACTCCACATATGGACTTGCGAATAAACATCTTACCATTTACCTAAGTGTGACCATTACACCGTGAACCTAAGAAGAACCATCACAGTCGTGGCCGTGAGGAAGCAGCATCCCATCTGAGGCTCATGTGAACACCACAGCATCCACTATGTATACAAATCTGATAAATTAATGGAATATCACTGGATATCTGAATTGAAACATACCAGGACTGAAATGTATCCAATACCTTAAAAAAAACATCATCCAAGTTGAAAAAGTCCAGAGTTCTTCATATGAAGATAGAGTAATATAAATGAACATCGAATTCCAAAAACACATCAAACTGAAAGCAATTTTAGAGTTAAATTCACAAGTACACTCACACACACACACACACACACACACACACACACACACACACACACACACACACACACACATAAAATAGTCACTAATGGGTCAAGACCGAGGATACGCAAATTACAAGTGAACTACCATGTTACCCACAGTGAAAGACTAGGAAGAGCAGCATGGAGCTTCAGAACGATGTAACACACTTGACTCTTTATACGAACACAAGAGTACAAATACGACAGCTAGAACAGGGATCGGAAGAAACCTACTCAGATGCTTGAGATCAACCCTGAAGACTCAGCGAGGTAAACCCTTTAAAAAGGAGCATCCCGTCCTTCTGAAGAAGAGGAAAACAATGACTCAACATTTCACTGTTGCTCTCTGAGGTAAAAGTGTGGGTGAGATTACATGCTGGCTGCATGTTGCAAGTCTTCTTTCAGACAAGAACACAACGAAGCACAGGAATACTACTACTACTGTTACTACTACTACTGCTACTACTACTACTACTGCTACTACTGCTACTACTACTACTACTACTACTACTACTACTACTAATAATAATAATAATAATAATAATAAGAAAAGGAGCACTAACAACAACAACAACAGCAATTAGCATCAGCAGCAGATGCAGCATCAACAACTACTGCTACTACTATTACTAATACTACTTCTACAACTACTACTCTTAGTAATAGTAGTGGTAGTAGTGCAAAGTAAACATCAGCATAACCACGTTATACAACAACAACAACAATAGGTATAACACTAGCAACTGCAACAACAACACTAACAACAACACCACTAACATCAACACCACTAACAACAACACCACTAACAACAACACCACTAACAACAACACCACTAACAACAACAACCAACTAGTGTGACCAGTAGCCACCATGACAGGCGACACAGGTGGCTACAGTTCAGTTACACAACGCCTTGTTTATGTATCGGGGTCACGTTCATTTTTTATTTACATTTTGTACACGTCCCCGACGAAGCGGTGCAGAAGTAGGGCGTCAGCCTTCATTCATTCAGCGCCTCCCCAGACGTCCTTCACGGAACTTAAGGTTTATACGAGATACAGGAAATATTAAAGGTAAAGTTTGTATTTACGGTTTGCTCTTCAGTATTGCATTTGTTGCTGAACCTGTTTTTGTCAGAAGAAGTATTTTGTTTTTGTCTTTAAATAAGGTGGAATTTACAGGATCGAAATCTGTTTGCTGGAAATAGTTACGGAGATACCCTCCCAATATTTCAGAACATCTCCCTTTATCCAGACTCCGATCAGTCCTTATGGGTTTAGCCCTTCCTCACATAATAGTATTAATTAGAATATGAAAAGCAATAGAAAACATCAAGTAAACAGCAATACAATATCAGCACCGACAAACTACAACAACAATCATAATAATATTAAAACATTATTAATATAACAGCAATTATTATTATTATGTTTATTATTGTTGTCGTTGCTTAAACAAAAATGAGGTAGCGTTGACGTAAGTGATGTAAGGAAGACAGTAAAATATGGTCGTGACAAGGGACATATGGTGAGACATAGTCGTGGAGTAGCGAATATAAGAGAGATATGGAAAGGCATGGTCGTGACGTAATGCAGATGTCTCCTTCCCACATCTCGACCACAGAGGCACCAGTCACGAAGTAAGCATCCATAACACCACAAGCCCCGGTGGTGAGAATATTGGCATCTCTTGCTCGTGAATGCATCGGGGACACATTGAACCATAGCGCCTGCAATTGTGTTAGGTAAATCACTGGTGTCACAGTACTCTGAACACGGCGAGGAACGGTAAGATATTGCGAGTGTTTTTCTGTGATGGTTTAAGGTTGTATCAAGATGAAGTGCAATATAAATGCTGTGTATCATCGACGAACTTGCAGATACATAGAAATGAGAAACACCAAAAATCTGGTGTTAGAGAGAGTGGGCAGAGTTTCTTGTGTCCTCGAGGTGCTTAATGACGTCTCATAGTAAACCTTTTTAGGAACATGAAGGTGCTCAGACGACCTCGATAATATTGTAATATTCTATCTGGGAGTGTGAGAGTTTCTGGGCTATTGCTGTGGGAAGGTTTCATTACACTCAGTGCTGGGATGTGTTTTGTAATATCAACTCTAATTAATGTCACCTTTAGTGTCTGAAATTGTCTTTTGAAATGTTAATGCTCGGTATGTCTTCAGTTAGTGTAGCTTCAATTGATATTCGTGTGTGTGAGTTTGGTGTAAATTTCTTTATGTACTGGAAGAGTGCAGAACTTTCTTGAGTGCACCTGACTGCCGCTTGTGGCCAATTATAATAAACACAAGATCCCAGCAAGTTTTTCGCAGGAGAATAGGAAAAATAATAAACTGCCTTTTATTGATGTACTAGTTATTATAAATGAACAAAACTATTAATTTACAGTGTACAGAAAACCCACACTCACACAACATCTGTTTCTTCAGTCACCACGACTTACATTTAAGAAAAGCACACCTTTCAGTCTTTTATAAGAGTCCTGAGGATACGCAGCCCCAGCCTCTTAGAACAATAGAAAGAAACAGTCAGAACACAAATCTACAAACTTGATTCATACAGTAAGGGCTAAGATAAGCCACCAAAATTATTTTAAAACCGAAAATCCAACAGAAAAATAGAAGACAGCAGTAATGCTTAATAAATTATATTTCAGCAAGGTATTTCTGATAAATGCAAAGATGTTATCGAATTCACGGTGTCGTACCCAAAGAAATTAAACAGTTGCTTTCCCACGATAACTAAGACACATTTGCAATACCTAGGCATTTTATTGTGAAGACATTTCGCCAACCAAAAGTTTTATAAATTCAGAACAGAGATTACATACTGGAGACAGTGATAAATAGGGTAATCAGTCCAATAGCCTTGAGAGGTGTTCGATCTCTTAATATCGATCAGTCTGAAGCAGAGGCATAAAGTCTTCATAATAAAACATATACAGGTACTGCACAGGTCCTATGCATACTCTGTTCGGTCTTGTATACCAATTAATGTAAAGTTTTTGTAATGAACTCAAAAAATCTATTTCAGATGAGACACAAGGATTACACCAAACCCGGACAAATGCGATTTAGTGAAAAAAAGAGAAACTGACAGAGATCATGAGACCAAAATAATAAAATACAGAGCTCAGTCAGGAAATGTCAAGAAAGTTCTACTTTGTTTCAACACATTAAAAATTTCCACCACATATTCAACTGTGATGGTACCAACATCATTTACAAGATGGAAGAGCCATACAAAGAAAAATAAATTGAAACGACGCTAATTGAAGTCATACCCCAGTTAAACTTTTCAAAAGCAAACTTCAGAATAGAAGTGATCAAATATGCACTAAAAACGCTGCCCAGCCCAAAGTATAGTCAGGCATTGACACAGCAATAGCCCAGACACCCTCACAACAACTCATCTTTTAACAAGAGCTGCCATCGTGAGTCTGAAGGACGAGATCAGTCAATCATTTTACAGCAGGACTTATATATGTTCCTCAGTTCCTTTCTTCTTACGTTTATGACATATTATGCTACAAAATAATTACACAGAACCTCTCACACTCCCATTTTGGGATTTTCCAATCAGAGAGGTCATTTAAGCACCTTCATATCCCTGAAAAGGTAGTCTATTATGAGATGTAATCAGGTACCTCGAGTACAGTTTAAGCTCTGCTTCCACTCTCCCAACCACCGTAAATTAATGGTCACTCTCATTTCTTTGTTTTCTACTGAAGAGGACCTCAACTGATGGTCAAAATATATCCACCCACTACCATTCTTCTTTTTTTTTTTACAATTGTTTGTTATTAACAAACAATTATCTCGGGCAGAGGAGGCAGTGGTATCCACACTAAGCCAGACCATCAATAGCTGTGGCAGTAAAAGGACTCCTCCAGAGCAGGTGTCATCAGCCTGGTGATTCATTTTTCATCTCGTCGTCTGCACTGACCCTCGAAAGATATTAAAATGCTTATAATTCACATAACAAGAAGAGGCTCAAGCCTACGTTTTTTTTTGAGTCACAATACACAATACTACTCAACACATAAGCAAAAAAATGATGGTTATAATTATAACCTTAATTTTTAAAGGGGTGGATCAGCAAGACAGCGGTAGGCCTCGGTCAGATGACCAAAAGCTCCACCTGCGGATCCTCATATGACTAACACCCGGTTAGAAAACACTTGTCCTGTTTCCTGACAAACCTCACTAACCTAACCTAACTCAACACATAACTCTGGGTCCCAGCGAATTAGGTGTTTTCTCCCCAGGTCATTTTTTTCTCTCTGGAGTTGCCTCTAGTTCCTCCTTGATATGATAACCATCTTGTTCATCATTCGTACTCTATATATCCCGCCAATACCTAATTAATATGCCAGCGAGGTTGGCCCATATGAAGGGTAATTAGGTACCCTGGGGAGTATATGGGTGAAGGCTATATATGTAAGTCGGATGAATAACTCTAGTTAACTGGAATAATAATAGAAGTGCAAATTTATTATATAGAATAGTGTTCGAATTGTTGTTAATGAAGAACCTCAGTGTATTAACATAGAATATTCTCACTGGGAGGTGAGTACTGGTGAAAGTAAGTTAGATGAGTACTGGTGAAAGTAAGTTAGATGAGTACTGGTGAAAGTAAGTTAGATGAGTACTGGTGAAAGTAGGTTAGATGAGTACTGGTGAAAGTAAGTTAGATGAGTACTGGTGAAAGTAAGTTAGATGAGTACTGGTGAAAGTAAGTTAGATGAGTACTGGTGAAAGTAAGTTAGATGAGTACTGGTGAAAGTAAGTTAGGTGAGTACTGGTGAAAGTAAGTTAGATGAGTACTGGTGAAAGTAAGTTAGATGAGTACTGGTGAAAGTAAGTTAGATGAGTACTGGTGAAAGTAAGTTAGGTGAGTACTGGTGTAATTAGTAATAGTATTACTGGAGGTGAGTACTGGTGAAAGTAAGTTAGATGAGTACTGGTGAAAGTAAGTTAGATGAGTACTGGTGAAAGTAAGTTAGATGAGTACTGGTGAAAGTAAGTTAGATGAGTACTGGTGAAAGTAAGTTAGATGAGTACTGGTGAAAGTAAGTTAGATGAGTACTGGTGAAAGTAAGTTAGATGAGTACTGGTGAAAGTAAGTTAGATGAGTACTGGTGAAAGTAAGTTAGGTGAGTACTGGTGAAAGTAAGTTAGATGAGTACTGGTGAAAGTAAGTTAGATGAGTACTGGTGAAAGTAAGTTAGATGAGTACTGGTGAAAGTAAGTTAGATGAGTACTGGTGAAAGTAAGTTAGATGAGTACTGGTGAAAGTAAGTTAGATGAGTACTGGTGAAAGTAAGTTAGGTGAGTACTGGTGAAAGTAAGTTAGATGAGTACTGGTGAAAGTAAGTTAGATGAGTACTGGTGAAAGTAAGTTAGATGAGTACTGGTGAAAGTAAGTTAGGTGAGTACTGGTGAAAGTAAGTTAGATGAGTACTGGTGAAAGTAAGTTAGATGAGTACTGGTGAAAGTAAGTTAGATGAGTACTGGTGAAAGTAAGTTAGATGAGTACTGGTGAAAGTAAGTTAGGTGAGTACTGTGAAAGTAAGTTAGAGAGTACTGGTGAAAGTAAGTTAGATGAGTACTGGTGAAAGTAAGTTAGGTGAGTACTGGTGAAGTAAGTTAGTGAGTAGGAGTGGAAAGTAGACGTTCAGTGAGTCTGGATAACAAGTAAGTTATATACTGCTAGTATAGTTAGGTGTAGCTGTGTAGGTAGCCGGCTGATGCTTGCATTACTGCTTCTGCCGGGTGCAGTAATAGGTCACTAGATCAGTGTCTCTTGCCACAGATCCAAAAAATAGTGTGTCAGAATGACAGAAGGTCAGGAGACCCGTGAATGATGACTCGGCAAGTCACTGTCGAATGACTGTTAAGTAAGGCATGGAGGGCAATGATGTGCAACAACTCCAGAAGAGCCCTTCCTCTTCCACCACGTGCGTGTGTGTATATATGTTTGCATATATATGTTATATATATATATATATATATATATATATATATATATATATATATATATATATATATATATATATATATATATATTGTCCCGCCTCAGCCATCGATCCTACAAAGATCACGCACCCAGCAGAGCTAGGTTTTTTTTCCGTGATCCGAGGACACTCGTGTATGCTCAAGGATTAATTTCAGCCTCCTCCTGTTTGAATACCCGCCTCAACAAGAAGTTTATATAGCAATGAAATGACGAAACAAGTGGTTCTGAATCATTTACCAAACTGCGACAGATGTCTGGTCCCATTGCCTAGAGGTATCTGCCTACCTCACTTAGTAGTTTCTTCAATTCTTTTCATATATTTCATTATGAGATCCTTTGCTGCTCCTCACATTTTCTTCACCTCCCAGTTACTTGAGAGTATCTCAGCAAAGACCTTTTATTCCCCTTCCTTCCTTCCTTCTGTTTCTCCACCTGTTGTACAGAGATTAGTCTCAACCTTCTCCTCCTCACCTTCATCTCATCGACAATTTCCATATCCATCATTTAAGGTAATATTTCCCTACTCATTTATCTCTGTTTATATTACCTATGGTAAATTTATTCAATTTATTTAAAAGTAAAGTCATAAATAAATTTAAAAATATCATCATCTACAGTGGCCATATTCCCAAAATGTTTTAATATTAAATATAATAATTTTGCAATTACAAACTTATATAATAAATTCACGCCTTTCTTAAATGCCAAAATGCTTAATAAATGCAACTTCTTTAAGGGAGCTGTCTCAAAGATGGTGAAGGGCTCTTAATTCAGTCATATAGAGCTGGCATCCGCTTTCTCAGATCAGACCTTCTTTGTGCGTCCAAGAAATTAAAATATAAATAATAATAATAATAATAATAATAATAATAATAATAATTATTATTATTATTATTATATATTATTATTATTATTATTATTATTATTATTATTATTATTATTATTATAAAAATCGAGGGAATTTTTTGTTATATAGCGTAATATTTTTAATCAAGGGCTCAGTCTAGTACCCAATCCAGGCCAGGCAAGCCAGCTGTTTTTTGTTTTTAGAAAATTTGTCATTAAAAAAAAATCACAAAATAACATACGCACATAATCCGAATGGCATACTGTCGAGAAATAAAGAAAAGATATTTTTGCAAAAAACACGCATTTCTGGGGGGGACGATATTTTGTTGCCATAATTTAATAAAGTTGCAACAGAGCGAAACATCGTCCTAGTAAAAGCTTGTTATACAACGTGTATATTTTCTTCACGCATACACACATTTCTGGGGAAGAGCAATGCTTACCAACATCAACTGAGAGAGTGTATTATGTATATGTATGTTGCATTTTAATTATTTTAATATCTGTAAGCCAATGTTGAATAACATTTATCCATAAATGGCTGTACATTTCTGAGACAAAAGATGATAAATTTTTAGTGAATAAGTCTGCAGGAAATCCTCAGGGCCAAAAACCAGCTTCCACTAACGACGACAGACATTTCCACGGGAGAAGCGGCCTTAGTGTGGAGACTCTCCCCTTAACGATGCTTGAGAATGTGTCGCAGAAGGGCAGCTCCTAGCAACAAAATAGCATTGATAGGGAACAATAACAACACTAGCAATAGCAGCAGCAGCACCACCGAAAGCAAGAGCAGCAACATTAACAATAGAAGAATGAGAATGAACAGTAACATGACCAACAGAAGAAGCAGATAATAGAAAATTAATGGCAGTAACAGAGGGACGAGAATGACTAGCACAAAACAGATCAACAGAAATTTGAGGAAGAGAAGGAACGGCAACAGTCGAAGTACGCGGTGAAACAGCAACAACAGGAGCAGCAGGAGGAACAGTTCCAGCCGGAGAAAGAAAGCAAACAGCAATAACAGCGGTAACAGGACGACCATCAAAATTAGCAAAATAACAAGCAATAACAGGAACAATGGGAGGAACAGCAACAACAGAATCAACAGCAGCAACAGTAGCAACACAATGATGATAAGGAACGGCAACAGAAGGAGGATGAGAATGATGAACAACACATGTAGGAGATGCGAATACAATAGGAGCAAATGAAGCAGCAACAGCAACAACAGGAGCACGAGGATGACAAGCAACAGGAGGAGTAAGAGAAACAACAGCAATAACAGAAGCAAGAGAATCAACAGCAAGAACAGGAACACGAGAATGACAAGCAAAAGCCGGAACGAGAGAAGGAATAGCAGCAACAGGTGCGTGAGAATGACAAGCAACGGGGGGAAAAGAGAAACAAGAACAATAACATGGGAACGAGGATGACGAACAACGGGAGAAGCGAGAGAAACAACAGAAACGATAGGAGTCCGAGGATGACGAGCAACGGGGGGAGTATGAGGAGGTTGGGCACCATCATTAGCAGTAATAGTAAAACTGGAGGGTTGGGGGTTGAGGGGGGGGGCAGGGGTGTGATCCTTGACTGGAGATTACGGCTGTGGGACAGACCTTGATGGGAATATCTTACTTCCCTCTTACCTTCTTCCCTCCCTTCTCCTCGGTTCTCTCCCTTCACCCCCGACCTTTCCACCCTTCTCCCTACCCTTCACCACTGTTTTTTTTTTCATTTGTCATACATGACTCCTCTTCCTTCTCCCCATTTTGCTCCCCTTCTTCCACCGTCCTTATCTCTTCTCCGTCTCCCTATCTCTCGTCTTCTACTTCCATTCTTATTTCCCCTCCTTGCATGGTACTTTTCTCCCATCAACTCTCTTTCCCTTTTACACACCTCTCTTCCCTCTCTACATCCTTTTATCCCTCCACTTGGCCATTCAGATGCCAATAAGGAATTTTGATAAGCATCTGTGAGGATAAATTTTGCTATTTATTTATAATAAAGCATATAAGACACAAAATTGTTTACTTAGCAGAGTTAGAACAAATATAAGTATTATTAAGGAGCACTTCAGGTATGGTGTTGTCACTTATAAAGAGGCACACAGGTTACGCCCACAGGTTACAAATTTTATAGCGTCAGCGGAATGTTAATGATTCGAAGTTTAGAAATAAGTTCAGGTAAGAGATGAGACCAATAAAAATGTTTCTGGATTACACACTAATCCATTAATATGAGATGCTCGCGGTGTTCACAGTTTCCACACTCTTATCCACCTTTATCAACATATGACGACGTACCAGGGGAAATATTGTATTCTTTGCCTGCTGATACGTTTCCAAGACGTACGGCCAGGCAAACTGAATGAGATAATCTGAATGCACCATTATTAGGTGGTCTTAGGCATAACTAATTGATAAATTACTTTCACTTCCATGACACGGTACAAGACGATCTTTAATTTCCAGTAACTCCTCTAAGATAATTTATCAGGTCTATCCTCCTTCTCTTGGTACTTGTCTTAATGTATCACTTCCTAGTATCTTAACATTAGTATTTTAACATTACTAGTTGGGACGAATGAACCTACAGCTCAAACACTCACCGAAATGTTCTAAGGCTTTTCGTTTTCTTTTAAAGAGATACAGAGTAGAGCTCTGGGGCCACTTACGATCTTTGTAGGTAATCGAATACATGACCTCTGGATTTTAAAGTTTGAAACTGAAATAAGCTACTGGGTGTGTTGTATTCTTCTCATATCTCTGAATAATCAAACAGCCTTCTACTTTAATTCCCGACGCATCTGTGTGGCTTTCCCATTCTTTCGTGAAGCCAGGGACTGTCAGAACAGGTTTACTTATAAGTCTGGCTGTCAGTTTAACATAGTTTAAACTCACGATGCTTTGTCTACTTATTCTGGCATTTTTCTTAGGTTAGTGAGATGAGTTGCTAACTTCAGTGGCACCTAGGACTATCTTGTGACACCTAGGAATCCCTAGACCTCTCCGGCAGGCCTGTGATTGCCTTACACTTTTCTGGGTCTGAACGAATATTATTGGGACTAATTTGAAAATCCAGGCAGCAAGAACGCACTTCTTTTTTATTCAGCTTATAGTCTGCCTTTTCCAACAAGGAAAGTATCACTGACAGTTCGGTGGCATGGGCTTCAAAATTTCCGTCTAGGTAGAGAGAACTGACTAACACTTGGATAAGAATGAAATTAGTAGCTTATTAAAAGTTGCTTGAGGCCGTTTTGAGGCCGAGTGACATACTCTTAAACTAATACATTCTTTCTCCATTAGAAAAGATGCCTCTTCCCTGTCACTCTGCTGTCAGTATCGCCTAATAAGCTGACTTAGCATCAAGCATTGAGAAATACTTAGTGTTACTAAAAGAGTCAAGAATTTTCTGGATCACTGGGAGAGAGTAACTGTCAGAAATAATTTTGTTTACCTTCTCATAATCCATACAGAGGCTAAAGGTTCAGTCAGATTTATGAGTATATATCAAGAGTGATATATACACATCAAGAATGATATATACACATCGTGTCATATACTCATATACACATCAGGAATGATGTAATACAGTTGCATCGTAAAATTAAGATAAATTAAATTACGTTAATTTTAATAAAGTTAGTGGAAGTTGCTAGGTTGTTTTTAAAGCAAATATTAAAAATGCATATACCTTGTCAGTCCATAAAAATGATCTAATCAATTCATAGAATAAAAATTTCGCCAAATTCTGTTTGATCAATTTTGCCTTAAAACTTGTGACAATGTTGGTTGTAAAGGTGTTGATTGTGATGGTGTTGACGGGGGAGTTGTGCATGTGATCGTGGTGAGTCTATTGGTGATAGTGGTATAAGTGATGATGGTGGTGGTGGGATGGTGGTGGTGGTGGTGGTGATGGTGATGGTGGTGGTGAGGATGGTGGTGATGGTGGTGATGGTGGTGGTGGTGGTGGTGATGGTGATGGTGGTGGTGAGGATGGTGGTGATGGTGGTGATGGTGGTGGTGGCAGCAGCGGCGTTCTTGGTGGTGGGGGTGATAGTGGTAGTGGGAGCGAGCCTCAATTATGCTGGTGACATGCTAAAACGAGTTATGAGGGCGTCCTTGTCTCTGTTTCCCTGGTACCAGCACCAGTGTAAACAACTGACTGTTTCCCTGATACCAGCACCAGTGTAAACAACTGACTGTTTCCCTGGTACCAGCACCAGTGTAAACAACACTTGCTGAGTGTTTCCCTGGTACCAGCACCAGTGTAAACAACACTTGCTGAGTGTTTCCCTGGTACCAGCACAAGTGTAAACAACTGACTGTTTCCCTGGTACCAGCACCAGTGTAAACAACACTTGCTGAGTGTTTCCCTGGTACCAGCACCAGTGTAAACAACACTTGCTGAGTGTTTCCCTGGTACCAGCACCAGTGTAAACAACATTTGCTGAGTGTTTCCCTGGTATCAGCACCAGTGTAAACAACACTGGCTGAGTGTTTTCCTGGTACCAGCACCACTGTACACAACATTGTTTCCCTGGCACCAGTACCAGTGTACACAGCACTTCCTGTGTGTTTCCCTGCTACCAGTACCAGTGTACACAACACTGGCTGAGTGTTTCGCTGGTACCTGTACCAGTGTACATAACACTGGTTGAGTGTCTCCCTGGTAACAGTACCAGTGTACACAACACTGGCTGAGTGCTCAGTGTTGTGTACTGGAGATATCAGTCACATAAAAGTGTAGGGCGTGGGGACAGGCAGAGGCCATTCACTAGAAGATTGTATTTTAAAAGGGCCAAACATCTATCCATTTAGACATCCAAATATACCATTCAGGAAATGGTAAATCACTTCATTGCTGCTAATAATATGTCTGAGGTCTAGAGAGTATATATACACTTTGCATTGGCTGATTGATCAAGCTTATTAGTTGATTACATTCTAACTTAGTAGGTGACCAATGTTCATTGTGGTGATCATCTTTTTTTTTTGTTTCAAGAAATAATTTGCGTATTGCATGGAGTTGATGGTTAGCTGTAAGGTGAAATTATATTGTATGAAAAATATGAAAGATAGTAATATTAAACGATGCTCAAGTATTGTACAAGTGTCTTATTCACCTAATTTCTTGAGTTCCTTCTCTCTCCGTCACCATTCACTGTTTACCTTTTCTTTCCTCCCTCTCACCTTTTCCTCTGACCTCCATCTTTTCTTTCTCACATTCTCTCACCATTTCCTGTCTCTCTCACATCTCTCACCTTTTCCCCTCTCTCGCACACCTCCCTTACTTTCCCTCAGCTCCCCTCGCCGTAAAGGAGGTCATGTGTCGAGTCAAACTGCCTCTTACGCGGTGAACTGCACACTTCCTGTCCCATCTACTGAGCTTCTGTTGTCTCCCTAAAGCCACTCATCTGACTGTTCGGTTACTCGATGCTAGAACGCTCGGCTCACATCCGAAAGGATGCGAGTTCAATTTCCAGGTGGGTCGTAACATAAAGGCAAGTCTCCTTACACTTACTGCCCAAATTCAACTACGTACCTACCTGGAGGCTACCTGGAGGGTGTTCTGAAGGTCAACGCCCTCGCGGCCCAGTCCTTGACCAGGCATCTCGGTGGATCAGGGCCTGATCAACTAGGCTGTTACTTCTGGCCACACGTAGTCCAAAGTACGAACTACAGTCCGGTTGATCGGGTACTGACTACAGGTATCTGTCCAGCTCCGTCTTGAAGGCAGCCAGGAGTATATTGCTAATTGCCCTTATGAGGCCTGGTCACAGACCGGGCCGCAGGGGCGTTGACCCCTGGAATTCTCTCCAGGTAAACTCTCCAGGTATAGCCTGGTGGGAGACTGTTAAACAGTCTTGGGCCCCGGACACTTATTGTGTTTTCTTTTAGTGTACTAATGGCGTCCCTACTAGCAATAAATAGGTACCTGGGAGTTAGTCGACATTATAGGTCATATTCTGGAAAACGACCTTAATGAAAAATAAGCTTATTCTACTTGGCTTTCATAAGCTAATACTCGTCTGCGATTTTATATTATAAACATATTCATGGAGAATCGGGAAACCAGGTGTCATAGAGGTAATGTAGTTAATAAAACTAATTTGGATAAAAAATTCTGGTAAAGCTGTGAAGGACTGGAAGAGTCTGCCCACTGAAGGTCTGTGAACCAAATTAATTCAGTGTTTTTAAGAACTCATTGACGTACAACTTTGTACACATAAAACACTACTAGTGAAAATCCTCTACGTAGCTGTCACCAGCACCTGGGTGACGTCCACCTGTTGCCTGGTAATTAATGAAAGAGCACGTTGTATCTAGAGGAGCTAGTGGCAGATATTGCTATGTGGATAACAGTATAATGACTAACGAAATCGTAATAACACAGTTGCAAATAAACCACGGTACGGGTGAGGGGGGAGTAGAACCTATGGCTGGTAAGTCGTAGAGTTCGTCACAGCCACGCTGGCGGAAGATTCGTCTGTAAAAAACTTGCATTTGTGGTCACAGTGGTGGCCCATGCTAACCTCCCTATAGTGCATCAATATACCTAGTTGGATGAATCTTATTGTAGCCAGCTGGCCCAGTGACTTACGCACTGGCCTGGAGTTTTACAACTCACTCGCCATGTGTTCTAACCCCATCCGTACCGTAGTTTGACACTACTTACATGAGCAATTACTCTACGAGTAGTACATTTTCATTAGAGGTTTACCTGGAAATTACCAGGAGAGGGTTTCGAGGGTCAGTGCCCCCGCGGCCCTGCCACATATCTACTTGTATCTTGATAAATAAAACACATCTGCAACAGTTAGATATCTTTATTCCGAAACGTTTCGCCTAGACAGTAGGCTTCTTCAGTCAAGTACAGAGGAGTCATCAGAAGCAGTAAAGATGTAAAGACGATGTAATCAGTCCATCACCATCGAAGACGTAGTTTTGAGGTGGTCAGTCCCTCAGCCTGGAGATGAGTTCTCCATATTCTGAAACAATTTTTCTTCATCGTGTCAGAGATCAGTTGAAAATTAGATAGCCAATGGGAAATTTGAATTAAAGACCCAAACAAAAGTGCATCAGATATAAAATTTAAAAGAAATAGTTTTAAATAAAGTCTCATACTGAAAGAAGCTGCTACAATTCCTTGGATCAAGAGCCCTTCACCAGCATCAAGGCTGGTGAAGACTATGGAACAGAACTTTTCTCAAAGCTGAGGGACTGACCCCCTCAAAACTACGTCTTAGAGGGTGAGGGACTGATTACATAGTCTTTACATCTCTACTGCTTCTGTTGTATTTGACTGAAGAAGCCTACTATGTTTCAGAAACGTTTCAGAATAAAGATACCTAACTGTTGTATATTTATTTTATTGATCCACTTGTCAGTACTGTATACCATTATTATATTCATACATGTATATTCCTATAAATGGAAGATACATATATGAATCTTCCATTGATACATACATGAATGGAAGATTCATACATGTTATCTTAGGTAATTTACACTACGTATGATAACTGTACTTATGTGTACCCGTGCTTAAATAAACTTACATATTATACTCCACCCTTTTGAAGGGCACCCAGTGTTTTTGGGGTGAGACACACATGGGGGACAGGTGTGTCATGCATATCACTCTATATAAATGTAAGAGAGCATGTGCTCTCCTTTACATTTAATTAAAAGATGAACAGACCCTTTTGGCAAAAGTGTCGGCTTTCGTTACATCTGTTTACATTGTGTCATCGTGGGTAGGCTACCCTGGCGATGTTTACATTGTGTCATCGTGGGTAGGCTACCCTGGCGATGTTTACATTGTGTCATCGTGGGTAGGCTACCCTGACGATGTTTACATTGTGTCATCGTGGGTAGGCTACCCTGACGATGTTTACATTGTGTCATCGTGGGTAGGCTACCCTGACGATGTTTTCATTGTGTCATCGTGGGTAGGCTACGCTGACGATGTTTACATTGTGTCATCGTGGGTAGGCTACGCTGACGATGTTTACATTGTGTCATCATGGGTAGGCTACGCTGACGATGTTTACATTGTGTCATCGTGGGTAGGCTACGCTGACGATGTTTACATTGTGTCATCGTGGGTAGGCTACTCTGACGATGTTTACATTGTGTCATCGTGGGTAGGCTACGCTGACGATGTTTACATTGTGTTATCATGGGTAGGCTACGCTGACGATGGTTATCATATTCAAAATTTTCAAAGTTTTAACCATTTTACTTTGATATTATTAAAGTAAATGAGCTATAGCATTTTGAAATTACATAAATTATAGCTTGAGAATCTACCTGAATGGTTTCAAACCTGTTATAATGATTCTAATTGTCTAGTTGGTACCTGAGGTTCCTGACTAACACCGCCCCATCTGACTTGTTGTGCAGCTATTTAAGTGATTGCGTTCATGGGTGCTTGTGTACACGAGTGCTTGTGTACACGAGTGATTGTGTACACGAGTGCTTGTGTACACGAGTGATTGTGTACACGAGTGATTGTGTACACGAGTGATTGTGTACACGAGTGCTTGTGTACACGAGTGATTGTGTACACGAGTGCTTGTTGTTGTGCGGACCAGCATTTCTAACATAAGTTTGTCTTTCATATTAGCTGTCAAATAGGGCTATATTATTAGTCATTAATAATAATAATAATAATATCTTTATTTACTACAAGTACATGATATACAGACCTAGCTGACATCAATGACATTCTACTATATAGAAAGCCCCTTGTTATACAGAGCATTTCGGGCAAATTACGTCAGTTTTGTCCCAGGATGCGACCCACACCAGTCGACTAACACCCAGGTACCCCTTTTACTGATGGGTGAACATAGAAAACCGGTGTAAGGAAACACGTCCAATGTTTCCACCCCTTCACAGGGGAATCGAACCCTGACCCCTCACCGTGTGAAGCGAGAGCTTTTGCCACCAGGCCACGGGGTACCGTATTGCCTTAAACTTTTGATATTAGAATAAAATAATTATACTGTCATGCCCCTGTATATACATACCCCTATAGTAATTAGTTAACACTCATCATGTTTTAAAAACTGCAAGTTTTCTTTGAAAATGGCAATCGCTCTCTGAATATTGCAAATACATTTTGATAATGATAATCCTTCATTGAAAATTGCAAGAAAGTCATTTAAAAACCGCAACATCTGTTTGAAAACAGCGGGTTTCGTCACTATTTTATTCTACTCTATATTTATTCACAACCAGTCATTGAATATAGGTCATACATTCAATATTGAATGGGGAAAATGTGGTAAACCATCAAAAAATGGTGTAAGGCGTCTACAACAAAACGTTCGTGTAGACTACATTGGAAATTCTGTAGATTACTTATCCATAGACGTTTTGATCAGGAAAATCTAATAAGAAACAAAAAAATATGATCATTTCTTTATGCCAGCCCCAAGTGAGTTGGGGTTCTCTAATTAGAGTTTATAACAAGAAATGCTCTGAGGCAGTATGTTAAAGGATCGACAAGAATGAGAGAAGACATGATCTCTCCTGGCAAGACCAGATATACAAGCATTAACAAGGTAGATTCGAGGAGGAAGGATAAAAAATCTGAGTCCAAATGTTTGACTTGCTTCTGTGATATACGTTCGTTAAGGCAAAAGATATTAAAACACTTGTCGATTTGAAAGACGAGGTGTACTGGCACGTGTTCATGGCTTTGCTAGCCTGCAGTCTCACTCAACATTATTATTCACTTTAATGAAATTATTTCAGAGGATAGGTACATTTTCGAACTAGTAAAGCCTTTCCAAAAGGTAAACTTCGGTTGCTGGAACATTAGTTAAGAGTCTTGAGATGTGTTACACCGTTGTCTTGTGGTGTTGACTCTGTTCTCTCGTGGTGTTGACTCTGTTGTCTTGTGGTGTTGACTCTGTTCTCTCGTGGTGTTGACTCTGTTCTCTCGTGGTGTTGACTCTGTTCTCTTGTGGTGTTGACTCTGTTCTCTTGTGGTGTTGACTCTGTTCTCTCGTGGTTTTGACTCTGTTCTCTTGTGGTTTTGACTCTGTTCTCTTGTGGTGTTGACTCTGTTCTCTTGTGGTGTTGACTCTGTTCTCTTGTGGTGCTAACTCTGTTCTCTTGTGGTGTTGACTCTGTTCTCTTGTGGTGTTGACTCTGTTCTCTTGTGGTGTTGACTCTGTTCTCTTGTGGTGTTAACTGTTCTCTTGTGGTGTTGACTCTGTTCTCTTGTGGTGTTGACTCTGTTCTCTTGTGGTGTTGACTCTGTTCTCTTGTGGTGTTGACTCTGTTCTCTTGTGGTGTTGACTCTGTTCTCTTGTGGTGTTACTGTTCTCTTGTGGTGTTGACTCTGTTCTCTTGTGGTGTTGACTCTGTTCTCTTGTGGTGTTGACTCTGTTCTCTTGTGGTGTTGACTCTGTTCTCTTGTGGTGTTGACTCTGTTCTCTTGTGGTGTTGACTCTGTTCTCTTGTGGTGTTGACTCTGTTCTTGTGGTGTTGACTCTGTTCTCTTGTGGTGTTGACTCTGTTCTCTTGTGGTGTTGACTCTGTTCTCTTGTGGTGTTGACTCTGTTCTCTTGTGGTGTTGACTCTGTTCTCTCGTGGTGTTGACTCTGTTCCATGACACTTGACATTAATGAGGTCCTCCTCGTTGTGAAGACTTCCCACAACTGTTGTCTCATGCCAAGAAAACAAATTTATTTTTCGAAAACACTTTTGATGTGGACTGTTTATCTTTCTGGTGATGTTCACAAAGTTGTTAGTGCGACCTAGTTTAAAAAATAATAATAACAAGTATACAACACTGTTTAGACAATCTTCTCAGAAGGAAGTAGTTCAGATTTTGAGTGTATTAAAATGGTTGTTACTAGAGTTGATCAACAGCAAAATCCGTAATGTTTACTTAAGCTTCAATAATTGCCATATGTACAATAAGAATAGACAATGATTTGTGTTTTTAGATAACTAATGCTTAATTGACCATCTCTCTCTCTCTCTCTCTCTCTCTCTCTCTCTCTCTCTCTCTCTCTCTCTCTCTCTCTCTCTCTCTCTGCCCACCTACTGTGTCACCTTCAGTAGGTGGACAAGAGAGCACAGGTGCTACCGTGATTATCACACACACGAGTTTCACCTGATACATCTAGTGTATTTGGGCCGACCTTTCTCCTGGTCTTCACCTGCGTTCCTTTCTCTCTTGACTGTATTCTTTCCATCAAATTTCATTGCTCTATTTCTTCTTGTCTCTACCAATCATTACGGCCAGTTAGACGACTTCAGTTAACAGTAACTCCAGCTGAAGAGGACACGTGGCATGACGCAGAGACGGTTCTTCGTCTTTATGTGTTTTTTAGAATTTATTTTCACGTTAGTGTGAGATTATCAAGAAGAAAATCTCTACTGATTATTTTTTTTTCATTCTACTTTCTCTTATGAACTTCGTATATATCATCCAGGGACTTTCTTGTTTCTTGTGTATATTAAGCCAAGTTTTCTAGTTTTTATCCTATGTGTGTTTTTTTCATTGTAGTCTCTCCTCATCTGGTATTCTCTTTTTATTATGTTTATCGTTTATGCAGTGCTAGTCACGGCATTATGCCGGGCAGTTCACCCGGCATAATGCCCTGACTAGCACTGTATACTCTTTAGCTATATTTTATTGTTTAACATTTTAATTTTATCCTGAATAAATTATTTAATGATAATTATTTATCTTGCGCCATCGAACAATATATTTTTAGTGTTTACCTGGAGTTTACCTGGAGAGAGTTCCAGGGGTCAACGCCCCTGCGGCCCGGTCTGTGACCAGGCCTAATGTTGGATCAGAGCCTGATCAACCAGGCTGTTACTGCTGGCCGCACGCAGTCCAACGTACGAACCACAGCCTGGCTGGTCAGGCACCGACTTTAGGTGCCTGTCCAGTGCCCGCTTGAAGAGAGCCAGGGGTATATTGGTAATCCCCCTTATGTATGCTGGGAGGCAGTTGAACAGTCTTGGGCCCCTGACACTTATTGTGTTGTCTCTCAACGTGCTAGTGACACCCCTGCTTTTCATTGGGGGGATGTTACATCGTCTGCCGAGTCTTTTGCTTTCGTAGGGAGTGACTCTCGTGTGCAAGTTTGGTACTAATCCCTCTAGTATTTTCCAAGTGTATATAATTATGTATCTCTCCCGCCTGCGTTCCAGGGAGTACAGGTTTAGGAACTTCAAGCGTTTCTTATTCAGAGAAAATATAATGGAGAACTATAAACTTAATGAAATAAAACACACTTTAGCAAACGATAAGTAAAATGTGTGGGTATAGTTGGGGGTCAAGGGTGAAGAAAGTCCAGTGTTGTATCTCCCTCACTCTGTGACCTCCAGTCGACTACATAACTATGTAAATATTGACGCGGTTTTTAAGATGCTCTTAATGATTCATTGAGCGGGTAGTCCATGATTAACACCCGCGTCAGATGATCCATTGTAGATCTCTGTATTTCGGCTTCACACTGAGGCTGTAGGCGCCTCGTCTGAGGGGATCACAGATCACACGATGTTCTTGCGTAGGAGGATCACCGCAAACATGTTGGAGTCAAATGGCGTACTGCCGACACTGGAGAAGCAAAGGCACTCTTCAGAACAAACATTTTTATTGAGACGACTCAATAAAATTTAAAATTTTCCCCACATCAGTAGTGAAAATTTCAAGCTTATCATGAGTCGTTCTTCAGTTACAGCATGTATTCCAACGAGTCGTTCTTCAGTTACAGCATGTATTCCAACGAGTCGTTCTTCAGTTACAGCATGTATTCCAACGAGTCGTTCTTCAGTTACAGCATGTATTCCAACGAGTCGTTCTTCAGTTACAGCATGTATTCCAACGAGTCGTTCTTCAGTTACAGCTATTCAACAGTCTTCATATGCATTCAACGAGTCGTTCTTCAGTTATGTATTCCAACGAGTCTTCTTCAGTTACAGCATGTATTCCAACGAGTCGTTCTTCAGTTACAGAATGTATTCCAAAGAGTCGTTCTTCAGTTACAGCATGTATTCCAACGAGTCGTTCTTCAGTTACAGCATGTATTCCAACGAACATACGTGTATTTTTAAACCTATTTCATACATAAACTGATTTGCCTGCACGTAAACAAAGCTTAATAGGTACTATCCTGGTTCTAAGATACATCAAACATTAAATAATGAAGCTGTTGAGAAGAGGTAAACTAAAACTTATTCAATGTGACTTAACGGGGAAAAAAATCCACGCTATATTACACACAAAATGGTCAAATCTGTTCCTAGATAGTTGAATTTCACTCTCAGCTCATCTAGTTATGAGCCGTTCCAGGATGCTGGGAATGGGTTCAACAACGCTAGGAACCTGATCATGCCAGTTGTTCCAAGATTTTGGTCCCAGTGACCGTGCACAAGTGTTGATATTTTGAAACCGATTGAATTATGCCTTCTTGAACTATGAACAAAATAATAACAAAAGGTTTAAGGGAAAAAATACAGGTAATCTCTTGAGAGAGAGAGAGAGACGATGAGGAGGGCGGTAAAGAGATAATTGAAGGGTGAGGGGGGATAATATAGGAAGGGGAAGTGGTAGGTGGAGGAGGGAGGTGAGGAGTGAGAGAGTTATTGTGGTGAGGGGCAGAATGAAGAGAAAGGAATAGGAATAAAAAGGTATGGAGGGAGAGTGGTGAGAGAGCAGAAAGAGAGGGCGGTAGAGAGATGGAAGAGAAGTAGAGTGAGAATGAGAAATAGAAAAAGTAAGGAGAGTGAAAGGGAGATGAAGGGCGGTAGGGAGACGGAGGAGGTAAACAAATAGGAAGAGAAGGGCTAGGAGATACGGAGGTAGGGAGAGAGGATGTAGAAACAGAGGAGAGAGGGAGAGGTAGAAAGTGGGGTAGGGAGGAAAGTGAGGTACAAAAGGAGGTATTTAGGGAGAAAGAGGGAGAGAGCATCAGGAAATGAGAGGGGCGACAGGGATACAAAGATAGAGGGGCTACAGAAAGGAAGGTAGAGAGAGAGGGGCAAGAAAAAAGAAGTAGAAAGAGAGAGGTGGTAGGGAGATAAAGAGCGGCAGAAAGGGAAGTAGGGAGTCAATAGAAAGTAGAAAGAAGGAAGATAGGTAGGGAGACAGAGTGTTGGTGGCTGGTAGGGAGGCAGGGAGTATGCAGCAGGAAAGTAGGTAGGGAAACAGGGCAGTAACAATAACAGTGGAGGATTTTCCCTCGTGTTCAGCCTTTTACTAACTTCCTTTCTTGCCTTTTCATTCTTCTCGACAGCTCGTTAAGGTTTTTCCAAAAATGAATTGATGCCGAATGCACTGTGTTTTGTGTCCTTCCTCTCGAGACTGACCATCACAGAGCACAATGTCTGTCAAACCATTTAATGTTAGCAGATCATTATAATATGTAAAATACTGAAATTAAAAGTGAACATATGAAAGAGGAAGATGATGAGAGTAACAAAAGAATTAGGTAATGAAGGATTGGATATCAGATTGAAAGGAGAGAATATGGAGGAAATGAATGTGTTCAGGTATTTGGGAACTGACTTTTCGGCGGATGGGTCTTTAAAAGACGAGGTGAACCATATAAATGACGAGAAAAAAAATGTGATTGGTGCATTGAGGCATATGTGGAGACAAAGAGGCTTACCAGTAGAGTCAAAAAGAGGAATGTATCAGAGTTTAGTGGTACCAATATGGGTGTGAAGCATGGGTTTTAAATGTTGCAGAGAGGAGGAGGCTGGAGGCAGTGATGTCGTGTCTGGGGATAATATGTGGTGTGAAAATCCGTAGTTTGGATATTTGAAGGAAGTGCGGAGTTACTAATGTTATCCAGAGGGTTGAGGAGGGTTTGGGATATTTAGAGAAGATGGAACAAAAAGGAGGGTGTATAAATTTATAGTGGGTGGAGGGAAAGCGGGGTATGTGTCGTCATAGGAAAGGTTTGAAAAGGAGGAATATAAGGTATTGCATATGAGGTTCTTGGACATCCAGCAGGCATGTGTGAGCTTGTTAAATAGGAGTGGATGCAAGTGGTTTCTATGACTCGACGTGCTGTTGGAGTGTGAACAGGGTAATACTTATGAGGGGATTCATAATTATAGTGCTCTTCCTTTACCTTGACTCCGGTTAATTATCTACCATTTCCTGGTGCTGAATGATCCATACGGAATAGCATTTCCCATTAAAAATTATAATAATAACTAAATGTACTTCGGTGGCTGCGAGATCTTAAGAATGTATCCCAGTATTTCATAACAATTAAACCATACCACGGGTGGGGTTCGAACACGCGGTCAGAGAGTCTCAGAACTCCAGACCGTCGCGTAAGCCACTGGGCCAGCTAGCTTCAATAAGATTCATCCAACTAGGTATATTTCTACACCATTGGAAGGTTAGCATAGGCACCACTGTGTCCACAAATGCAAGTTTTTAGAGACTAATTACCTGTGTCTCAATGAACGCGATTGGAAGAGTGCAGAGTGGAGCATAAGTTGATAAGGCAGTTAAATATTATCACTGAAGATTTGAAGGGAATCGGAGGAGGAATTCACAAGACATCACATAGAAACAATGTTCAAATTTCTTCACTACAAATAGTAAATTAGAGAATACGCATCCCAGATCTAATTCAAGCATTTCAAAGAGGCTAAAGAGACCAATATCCTAAAATACACAAACACATTAAGCTTGAGGTCGGTCGAAGTTGCGTTATCAAGTTACCGTCATGGAACACGTTGAACGAAATCAGATTCGACACTCGGAAATTATTTCATGAAAAACTGTATTGCCCATTTTTTATTTTCTTAAAAAAAAAAGAAGCAAATTGGTACCTACGTACACAGGCCAAAGCATAACAAAACTTTTCTCTAAAAAAGACTTACCAACTTTTAATTAAGAAAGCAAGTAAAGTAGGAAATTAAGATCTACGTAAGCTTATTATACATAATATTTAACAATGGCCTTGAGGGCACACAGATGATATAGGCGCATAAAACAGCATTAAGCTGATTTAACGTAGGATAACCAAATAAAGTCAAACACTGTGACTTATTACTGATCAAAAAAGACATTATCCACTTATTTTACATAAACCAATTTGATTAATAAAATTGCCACATGATAACTTTACACAACCTAACATCAAGAGATTGTTTCCTTTGAGGAAAACGTATCAACACTAATAGCAAAGCTGACCATTATCATTATTATTATAATCAAAACTAAGCGATAATAAAGCTGACCAGGAGATGCATTTTCCGGAAATTGCACAGAATCCAACAAATTTTGTGCCTAGTGTTATGCAGGCTGCTGCCTTATTGTGATCAATTGTATTAGAAAATAAGGTGTTTATAGTGTGAAGATAAACTGTATTATGTATTAAGGTGTTTAAAGTGTGTGTTCCATTATTTTATAAATAATGTTGGCATTTTGACTCAAGTCGCGGCGTAGCCAGAGCATCTGGGGGACAAGGCGCCGGGAAGGTGGCACATTAGTAGTTGTTTTTGGTGGTGGTGATCTGGCCGTAGGATGTGTTTAGGTTTTGTTTTGTGCTCATGTGGGTCCTGGGAGGTGCCTGGCCTTTTTTTTGAGTGGGGTCCTGTGTGAGTAGTGGAGAGTACAGAAATAATTGCGTATTTACCAGCAAGCTGGGAATCTGCCGGCTCACTGGTATATAAATTTTCTTACGGCCTCCTAACTTTAACTAGTATAAGTTTTTGTGATGTGTGGTGATATTTGGTTTTTGTGATATGTGTTGATGGGGGGGGGGGTTGTGTAGTACATACTGTTTGGTATGTTTATTTTTCTAAAGGACAGTTTATTTTGACCTTCCTGGAAGATCAGTCTTAAGGTTTAATAACGGTACTGGCCACCTGTTTATCTCTTTTTGTGAGTTTACGAGTGTGGCCCTGGGGTGGTTTATTTAATATTGTCTTTACCCTTAGACCAGTGTTTTACACCCTCGGGTCCCCAATTTCGTAACATGGGGAGAATTATCAGTTATAATAATTCGATTTAATACCTGGAAACATTTTGTGAAGGGATTCAGGGAAACAGTTAATTGATTTAGTTGGACTTGAGTCCTGGAAATGGGAAGTACAATGCCTGCACTTTAAAGGAGGGGTCTGAGATAGTGACAGCTGGGAGGGACTTTTCTCAGCTGTCGTATCTGAGCGCCTCTGCAAAGACAGTGATTATGTATGAGTGAGGTGAAAGTGTTGAATGATGATGAAAGTATTTTCTTTTTGGAGATTTTCTTTCTTTTTGGGTCACCCTGCTTCGGTGGGAGACGGCCGACTTGTTGAAAAAAAAAACTGGAAAAGTCAATACTTATTTTTAATTTAGGAAGACCTGGAGCTTAGGGTGGTTCCAGGTGGGTTTTGATCAAAAGAAGGAGTTACTGTAAAATATTTAGTGGATAAAACCTTTTTCAGGTGGAATAAAAAAATACACATATATTATACCAACCGTGTGTACTATACAAACCCGCCTTCAATACATATTAAAAAAAAAAACATACATAATACACTCTTAAAATTTTACTAGCTAATTAAAGTTAGTAGAATACCTTTTCTGCTCGGCTTTAAACTTTTAGTACTGATGTATTTTCTCAATGGAAGCTTTTTCTTGATTTTTTATTATGCAAGTTTTAATATGCCAATTTTATTAATGATTTTTTTTTCTGAAATAGCTGGAGAATGTCTCTTCTGGTCAGAAATAAATCAGTACTCACATATTTGTGGTTGCAGGGGCCGAGTCACAGCTTGGATATTTTTGAGTTATCCTAGGTTAAATATACATAAAGTTCATTAAATACATCTTACTTCATTACTTACAATCATACTTATTTAAACCTTAAACGCTGGGTAATTTCTACCTAGAAAAAAAGGGGTGGATTTATTTGGCCTGTGTTTGTCCTATTTTGGCAAACTGAAATACTAATTTTCTTATTAAATTTACTGAGTGTCTCGTCTAATATCCCTCACCTTTCAACGCTGATAACTTGATCATTCAAAATATGATTAACTATAAACTTTAAGATATTGGTCTCTCTCACGTGACTAAGAGAATTTCTTTGTAGGTTGACTTCACAACTGCTCCTTAGTGGAAGGTTAGAGTTAGTGGGATATTAGTGTCCGAATGTTAACTTGTGAGTACCACATCTGCTTTGCTTAAATTTTCAACACTAATACTTAACTATATTATAAACATATACCGCAATCTACACCAAGCTTTTTGTTTATATGCATTGACGTAGAGCGACTTGTGGTTATCTATTACGGGGATACATTTCTCGGATCACAAAGCTACCGAAATACAGCTAGTCGCTATTAATACTACTACTACTACTAATATTATTATTATTGTTATTATTACTATAATTATTTAGGGGAGAAGCGATGTCGATGATAACTTAATATTAACTGAATAAAAAATCACACATGAAATGTCCTTCCTCTAAAGTAATTCAAGAACTCTATACCATACGGACTGGTATACATGTATACCATACGGACTGGTATACATGTTTGCCAGTACTGCCAGTAACTATAGTAACTAGTGTGTACCAGTACAACCAGAAACGACAAGAAAGTCAGCTGGAGTAGCGTGACTGTCTCATCAATATTAAAAGATCAGTTTCCCCAAGGGGCATTTTTTCTCCCTTTTTTAATCCGTCTGGCATCGGACGATTGAACGAAAATTCATCTTGACGTTATCGCGTCTGAATTATTTTACAATTGCCGACGAGTTTTGGTCGTGTAGAGAATTTAATTGCTTGCAAGTCCTCAGGGATGGGACGGGGGAGAAGGGGAAGGGTTTAGGGGAGGGAGAAGGGAAGGGTTTAGGGGAGGGAGAAGGGGAAGGGTTTAGGGAGGTGTTAAGATTTATCTGCATTCTTTTTTTTCGCTCCAGGATACGGTACTTTTCCCTTCTGTTGACGTCACAAAACTGGCTGTCCAGGGTGGAGCAACAGCTGATGCTGTTGGCCGAGGAGTCCTTTGGTAAGGTCAAATTTCTTCTCGTAATCTTTTAATTTTCACACACATAAATACACACATACGCGCACACACACACACACACACACACACACACACACACACACACACACACACACACACACACACACAATGAGAATAGAGTATTTGAAGAATATAGAAGGGTGGGTAGAGAGGCAGTGCGACAAGTTGAGAATGACAAAGGAAGGAAGGAGAACTAGCAATAAATGATAAAGAAGTCTACAAAATATCGAACAAACGATTAAGACATCTCAGTCGAATTTGGGGCAGTTTCAGAAACCCTAAGGGAAAAGCGAATGGAAACTGACAGGTTTCATCACAGATTCTTCAGGAGGGATCAGACGCACCGCCCGAACCACTTGGTAAGATCTAAATGTCAGTGGACATGGGACACTTGTCACAGATCTGCAAGACAGACATTGTAGTCCCTATATTTAAGAAAGGAGAGACACGGGAAGGGGAGTGTTGTACTACAGACCAGTCTCACTGACAGTCTCACTGACAGTCTCACTGACAGTCTCACTGACAGTCTCACTGACAGTCTCACTGACAGTCTCACTGACAGTCTCACTGACAGTCTCACTGACAGTCTCACTGTCAGTCTCACTGACAGTCTCACTGACAGTCTCACTGACAGTCTCACTGACAGTCTCACTGTCAGTCTCACTGTCAGTCTCACTGACAGTCTCACTGACAGTCTCACTGACAGTCTCACTGACAGTCTCACTGACAGTCTCACTGACAGTCTCACTGACACGCATACCATTCACACTCTCGCTGTCTACGAGGAAGTGAATATAACAAGGAAGGAAGTGGAATAGTCTGGGAAGTGATGTAGTGGAGGCAGCATCCATACATAGCTTTAAGAACAGGTATGATCAAACTCATGGAGCAGGAAGAGTGACATAGTAGCGACCAGTGAAGAGGCAGGGCCAGGAGCTGTGACTCGACCCCTGCAACCACAACTAGGTGAGTACACACATACCATACACACTAACACAAATAAACGCACCCATAAACACCCAAAAGGAAACCATCACACCACACACAACAGGCCAAGTGTCTATCGACAGACTTCTTCGACAGCTGGTAACTAACACACGCGCCACATACGCACACACATATTTAAAGCAACACATACTTTTTAAGAAAGTGTTTATGTACATTTTCCAGCGACTTGATAATGAATTAGAGCAGACCGATAAGTCGACTAAAATTTCTTCTCTGAACAGTGGTTTAACAGTCAATTGTTACAGCCACCAAACTTTTATTCTCCAGTGGAAGCTTACTGATAAAGGCAATGTGGTTCACATTTTCCATTTATCTGCCAGTATACTATCTGGTAACTGAATAATAAAAAAGAACCCCGAGTAGAAAGCTTATATGAACCTTATTTTAAACCCTATCGTGATATCTCCTTTGACCCTAATCCTATTTTTTGTTCCCTATTCATTATAACTTTATTTCTTGGATTTGTTTCAGATTTCATTTTAAATCTCTGTTTCAAGTTCAAATCCATTTCATCTGCAAACTGTGAAGCATTAAATTCAGTATTTCATGTACGTATATCTCTCATATTTGATGATTGTCATAATAAATTCTCTTCATTTTGTCTTAGATATCATCTTACGTATTATTTTTCTTTCGAAGCTTTATTCTTTCTCCTTCTTTATCATGCTATTTAAATGGCTTGCTCGAGCCTCTGGTAAGTCTTTGTGTTGCTACACCTCATATGTTGCTACACTTCATGTGTTGCTACACCTTATGTGTTGCTACACCTCATGTGTTGCTACACCTCATGTGTTGCTACATCTCATGTATTGCTACACCTCATGTGTTGCTACACCTCATGTGTTGCTACACCTCATGTGTTGCTACATCTCATGTGTTGCTACACCTCATGTGTTGCTACACCTCATGTGTTGCTACACCTCATGTGTTGCTACACTTCATGTGTTGCTACACTTCATGTGTTGCTACACCTCATGTGTTGCATCTAATTCTTCTTCCTCATCACTTTCCTTGTTAAATCATCCTTTCAAAGTTTGTCATTAATTTATTTTTCAAACTAACTACTTGGTTCCATTTTCTTTTATGTTGTAGAACATTTTCTCTATTTTTCACATTTCTTCATAAAATATTTTCCTTTCTTATAATCTAGTTTATGGATCACCAACCTGTTTTTTGTGCTCCTACACAGAGATTTCTCTCAGCATCTATACTCTTCTTAAATTCCTATTTTAGTGATTAATGTATTCTTGTTTTGCCGCAAACTGATCTGCAATGTATTTTGTGAGGCTCTCAAGCTCTTTAACAATATAACTGATTCCAGGTTTTGTGATAACCAGGCGGGTATGCTTCTATCTGGTAATGTAGCTAAAGGAGCTCCTGTGCTGCATGCAAGCTGTGCTGCATGCAAGCTGTGCTGCATGCAAGCTGTGCTGCATGCAAGCTGTGCTCAGGTTGTTGCATCTTCTGGCATGTGTTCGAATAGGCGTGATTTAGAGAGTGTGAAATGTTTCTCTGTTGTATACATTTTTTTTTCATTTCCCGCAGAGAATCGCGTCAACACCTGCGAAGGCTATTTCTAAATGCAATATTTTAGTTTTATTGAAGTGTTTGATAAAGACGCTAGTGACGGTGGCGACTCACATGTTACCTCGGGCTATTTGACAACTAAGATGAATTTGCCGGATCTGGTGTTATTGTGTAAAAAGTTTAAGATTTTGTAAGCACGTTTCTTGTCATTTCTAGAGAAGAGAGTATGGAAATGGAGCACCCAGAATGTCTTGTGAGTGAAAGCACATTCTTCGTCTAGGAATTTTAGGCCGCAGACACTGACAAATGCCTCGCTTGGTTTTGGTGTCCCTACTGGGCTTAAAATGAATGAAATCGATTTGTTATATTTTTTTGCAGAATTTACACCTGAGTGAATTATTGACCTCTTTAAAGTATACATAATTGAAGATTCAGCTGCATCGAATCATCTTCGTAGTTCATGGACATCGTTCATATAACACTCCCTTGTAACGCTACAAGGCCCAATGTTTGTTTTTTAAACGTTGAGCTTCCAAATGTTCGCTAGAACGACGATGATGGGAGATCCCTTGCTTATTCTGAACAACGTTTGCAGTCAGCATCAGAATACCACTAACCATCATACGAGATTGAAGGATGTCAGTCTGGTCATCCCAGCAACAGACGCAAGGAGCCCCAATTTCATGGAATCAGCCCATATATATATATATATATATATATATATATATATATATATATATATATATATATATATATATATATATGTCGTGCCGATTAGGTAAAACTGGTCAATTAGCAAGAACTCATCTAAAATTAAGTCCTTTCTAAAATTTTCTCTTATACGTTTAAAGATATATTTTTTTCATTTATGTTAATGTAAGAATTTATAATTTTGTACCAAGAGAAACTTTGAAAACCTACCTAACATTATTACAACAAGCGCAATTTAATTTAGCCTAACCCAACTAAATATATTTTAGATACGTTAATATTAATTTAATAATAAACAAACACATTGAAATATATTTTTTTCGTTATGTTCAGGATGATTTTGGCGAAATTATTGCATACACAAATTTTCACTTGTCGTATATGGCAAGGTGAGCGTTGCTATTTAAGCCAAAATCGCAAGTTTTACCTAATCGGCACGACATATATATATATATATATATATATATATATATATATATATATATATATATATATATATATATATATATATATATATATATATATATATATATATATATATATATATATATATATGAATAAAAGCAGCTATACTATCTACGAGATTCTAACACGAATTCTTCTTCGAATACAACCCACCATCAATTGAGACATTTTCTCTACTGCTACTACTACAGTTGCAGCAGCAGCCTCTGCTGTTGCTGCTGCTGCTGCTACTGCTGATGCTGCTGTTGCTACTACTACTACGTATGTACCCAATACCCCGTGTCAGGTATAAGAGCAGGACATACCTCCAGAGAAATTCCAGAGACATCCAGGCGCCGGAGGTGGCTTCAGTGGAATCAAGTTTTTGGGAAGTGAGATGCTCATTCCAGCGAGAACTCCGGATCTTAGACACCAGAGATGCAACACTGGACTCCTGCTGCTCTAACGCCTCTCCTACTACACCACGATGAGCAGACGATATTTGTTTTCCTTCTTCCATCAAGGTTTCCTTTTTCTTTCGCTCATAGCATGAGAAAAAATCATCCAAATGGGTTTCAGTGGTCCATGGTCTTCCATCAGTTTCGCCCAAGACTTGCGTTTATAAATCCGTAAATGCTTTCTCCGATTGTCTTCAACTAGGAGAACTTTCGAGGAACAATTAGTAAATATAGATGCCCTCTGCTCATTGTTTTTTTAATAGCTATTTCGGTAAATGGTTTCAAGGCCATTTCTGATCGACTTCAAATTTCAAGACTCGTACACTCGTGTACGAGGGGATGAATGACTATGTTCATGGGGTGTGTAGGAGCCACTTTGCCTTGATGCTGGCGAGTTCTTCATCCAAGGAACTAGACTTATCCTCCCCTGGATTGAATTTGAATGCCTCTCATATTTAACATGGAGTCTTAATAACCCTTGTTCAGTCAATAGGCTTTAATCTTCACTACTCAGGGAATAATTAATGTACAATATATTGTAAACCGGGTAATAACTAAAAATAAATTTTATGTATATACAGAGTGTGGGCGATGTATGTACCTTTAATGTAGTAGATACTACAACAAATTGCTTTTATTGTGGGTAATGGTGCACATGTTGCAGATTATTAGGCAGGTAGGTGATCGGTAGTAATAAAGCGAATTCCTTGATTAGTAGTTACATCGTGGAAGCAATTTAAGACTCATATCGGTGATTGAGAGGCATTTAACCAACATTTCTTAAACATAATCTGCTATGTAAATATAACTGTAGTAGTATGGAACTAGTTCTCATGTGGACCCCAGCACAAAAGTTAGGGGTAGGGTAGGGTTTAAGGGCAGGCGCTTAAATTTATCTGCATTCTTCTTTTTTTCGCTCCAGGATCCGGTACTTTTCCCTTCTGCTGACGTCACAAAACTGAGTATCGAGGGTGGAGAGGCAACAGCCGTTGCTCGCCTTACTCTCCAAAGTGACAAAGAGTCCTTCGGAAAAGTAGAATACCTTTTTGTAATTCTGTTATTTTCACGGTGCCTAAATTCATTAAGTTATTTGTGTTGTATACCATTGACGTAGTGGTACTTGCTGACACAGCAACACCATGGAATGTTAGTACAGAAGATATCTTCTGTAGCCTATTGGCTAACATCTGGCAAACTCTTGGGCATGACCGCCTTCCATTGGTTGGTTCCACACACCTGTGACGATGCCTTCAACTGCTGCACCTTATATGACTCCAGTACAAAAGCTACAGACGTCCTGTCTTTGCTTCAGAATCATTAAGATTAAGGTACTAAACGCTTTCAGGATTGAGGGTCTGATTATCTCATCTTCAACTGTCTTCTGTATATAATCTCTGTAATGAACTGAAAACGCCTCTGCTTGGAGAAACGTTTTCAAAATAAAAAATATATAGGTGTTGCACATGTGTGTAATTCAACAGTTTATGAAATATACAGAAAAAAACAAAAACACAATTTTATGAGACAAACGAGGACCCTGAGGTTAGTCTCGGAGAAAGACAGGTCGAAGGTCAGGTCAGGTATTGGTTAGAGAAGGTCACGAAACCGAGGTGATAAGATGAAGTGCATTATGCTTATTTTAACCATCATAGATACTATAAGGAACTGGTTTAGCTAACATGTACCTTCGATTGTTCTGTACGATGGTGTTAGTGATGTGGGTCGAGTCTGCTTCTTAAATTCTGCTCTTCATTTTGTCGTTCTTATGATGGACTTGTTGGTCTCCAGCAGCCCACGAACTGAGAATGTAGGTTACGGTAGGCGATGTTTGCATCATTAGTATTATCCATCCTGTAGGCGTATTTGTGTTTCTTAAGAAGTGTTTGAAGGTCTTGGTGTCTCCACGACATGTAATTTATCTCCTGCTTTGTAAATAATTCTGAGTATGTAATAATATTGGTAGAATTACCGACAATATGTTAAGTAAAAGGACACAATTGCAACTAATGTAACATTTTATTGTGGCAACGTTTCGCTCTCCAGGAGCTTTCTCAAGCCGTTACAAGCGATATATGGACACAGTTGGTATATATATACTGTCAAGGTGAGGTGAAAAAACTAGTGGTGTTAGAAGTAGTAGTGATATAAGTAGTATTAGTAGTAGTAGTAGTAGTAGAAGTAATACAATAAGGTAGAGCAATCAATATGCACATGAGTAAAAGGTGATAAAACAAATACTTGGGTAGTATAACAATAGGTTAGACAAATATTTCTGCTGGAGGTTGAAATATAGAAGGCCAGTAGGAGTGTTCCACATCTACGATGTGCTAAAATAGCAGGAGAGACTATGTGATGGTAGGGTTTACTGTTTTCAGGAGGATTCTTGCTAAGACTTCAGAGATGGTGAAGCTGCCTTTGTTTTGTTTAATTGTGTTAGAAACAGAGATAAGTGCTGATTCAAGGCATTTTCGTCTACGGAAATTAGTTTCTTTGATTACTAGTCGGGCGTCTTTGAATTTCATGAGATGATTGTTGGAATTTCGGTGTTGTACGCAGGCGTTGTTCAGGTTATCGTTTCTGCATGCATTCATGTGTTCATTGACACGCATCAATGAACACATGAATGCATGCAGAAACGATAACCTGAACAACGCCTGCGTACACACGAAATTCCAACAATCATCTCATGAAATTCAAAGACGCCGACTAGTAATCAAAGAAACTAATTTCCGTAGACGAAAATGCCTTGAATCAGCACTTATCTCTGTTTCTAACACAATTAAACAAAACAAAGGCAGCTTCACCATCTCTGAAGTCTTAGCAAGAATCCTCCTGAAACAGTAAACCCTACCATCACATAGTCTCTCCTGCTATTTTAGCACATCGTAGATGTGGAACACTCCTACTGGCCTTCATATTTCAACCTCCAGCAGAAATATTTGTCTAACCTATTGTTATACTACCCAAGTATTTGTTTTATCACCTTTACTCATGTGCATATTGATTGCTCTACCTTATTGTATTACTTCTACTACTACTACTACTACTAATACTACTTATATCACTACTACTAACACCACTAGTTTTTCACCTCACCTTGACAGTATATACCAACTGTGTCCATATCGCTGTAAGCTAAAGCTCCTGGAGAGCGAAACGTTGCCACAATAAAATGTTACATTAGTTGCAATTGTGTCCTTTTAATTCTGAGTATAGGGTATCTGGTAATCTCTTTTCATAGTTATAATGGTGTTTTTTCAAAGTGATGCGATAGTAATAGCTATCTTCCCTCTGGGAAGAACTAGTCATCTATTGATATTTGCTTCATGTTTGCAAGAATTATTAATATGAGGTGGGAATTTGAGTAAGGCCAAAGAATTCTAAATATACTTCTGTTTTTCTGAAAAATATTCATCGCTATAAATCCTGAATACTCTGAGGAAGACTCCTGTAACATCCAGCTTGGTTTTCAGGTCATACTTCATACTCCGGGATCAGCTGTGCAACCCTACAAATTGGCAAACATTTTAACCAATTATTTAATTATCTAAAATTTTGAGCACAGGACTCGTGACATTTGAGAGACCTCTTTGTTGGGCTTAACAATGCAGTCATTAAAAACAAGACTTTCGCTAGTTTGAACTTGCTTTTTCTCTCCATCAGTTAAGTAATTACTTTTTTGTGCAGTTCTGTGACGCAGATCCTAACATGCCTCTTCCTGCACACGACTTCGTTGACCTAATCGCATTCTGAGGCAATGACTTTTACAAACATTAATATGAAACATCTATGGGAACACCTCTCAGCGGAACCTTAGCCAACATCTACTTAGAACTACTGGAGAAGGACCACTTAGAACATAGCATCCCAAACCACATCCTTATGCTTGGATATGTGGACAATATCTTATTCATTGTTCCTCTATATTTTAGCCTCACTTAGTTCAGAAACTTAACACAATCGACACCTCCATACAGTTGACACCAGAAGAAGAATGAGACAACTCCTTAACCTTTCTGGATGTACTGTACATCGTGGAAGGTTTGAAACAAGAAGTATGCAGGAGATAATAAAGGTGATCCATTACATTATTTCTCCCGCCATGACCCCAAAACCAAGAGTGGTCTTATCATAGGATTCTTCCTCCGGTCACTCAGGATTTTTAATGACGAATATCTTCCAGAAGAAAATAAATTAAATTCCCAAATCATATTATTCACTACAGTAAAGAGAAAGTCTTCCTCATACATAGCACACCTTAAGAAATATATACCAACAACGATAGATAACTGGTCCTCCCCACAAGGTAGACTACTATCACCATCGTCTTGCTTCTCCGAAAAACCAACGGGGACGTGGCAGTCCTTATCACCAAAATACATAACAAATGTACCTACAGAATGGATAATACCAACAATTCATGCGTAGCCCATGGTAACTTACATTTTCACATCATGGACTATAGGAAGGTATAACAGTTACACTACGAATACGACAAGATCAAGTGCCAAATTTTAGAAGTAGCTCGATCCCCTTCACCATAGACCAGAACAATGGAATGTTTATGTTAGGTAAAACCATTGTCAATATTATCCGCTATCCAAAGAATAAAAATAATGAACCTCGTCCTGTAACCTTGGCTCCGCCCCTCTCCCCTTACTCTAACCAAAACCTGATCTTACCTTTGACCTGTCTTTCTCCAAGCATAACCTAAAGGCACACAAATAACCCGCACATAGGAAAGAGGAGCTTACGACGACGTTTCGGTCCGACTTGGACCATTTACAAAGTCACACTAACAAAAAGGAGAGAAGGAATGAGTATATATAGGCCAGCAGACATTGTGGGCCCCTAGCTCCCTTGCAGTGCTCCTCTCTCTTAGTATTTGACTGACTCCTCTACTATTACTACCTCTACCACTACCTCTCTTCCTCCTTTCCTACTACCTCTCTTGTTCCCGTCCCTGTCTGCTGGCCTATATATACTTCCTCCTTCTCTCCTTTTTGTTAGTGTGACTTTGTAAATAGTTCAAGTCGGACCGAAACGTCGTCGTAAGCTCCTCTCTTCTATAAGAACATAAGAACATAAGAATGGAGGAACACTGCAGAAGGCCTACTGGCCCATACAAGGCAAGTCCTTATCAAAACCACCACTACCTAAGAATTTACTCCTGTACTCACGACACTAATCAAACCCAGCCCCTCCCACTCATATATTTGTCCAATCTCTTTTTAAAGCCACCCAAGGTCCTAGCCTCTATCACCCTACTCGGAAGATTGTTCCACGCATCTACAACTCTGTTCGAAAACCAGTACTTGCCTATGTCCTTTCTAAATCTAAATTTATCCAATTTAAATCCGTTATTTCTGGTTCTTACTTGGTTCGATATCCTCAGAATTTTATTAATATCTCCTTTGTTTATGCCCATCATCCACTTGTACACCTCGATGATATCTCCCTCATTCTACGTCTCTCCAGAGAGTGGAGATTCAATGCTCTAAGTCTATCTTCATACGGGAGATTTCTTATACTGTAAATCATTTTAGTCATTCTTCTTTGTATGTTCTCCAATGAATCTATATCCATCCTGTAGTAAGGAGACCAAAACTGAGCTGCATAATCCAAATGAGGTCTCACTAGTGATGTATAGAGTTGTAAAATAACTTTTGGACTTCTGTTGCTTATACTTCTTGAAATAAATCCTAGTAATCTGTTAGCCTTATTGCGCACACTTAGGCACTGTTGTCTTGGCTTTAGATTTCTGCTTACCATGACTCCCAAGTCTTTTTCACATTCTGTATGATCAAGCTCAACTTCACCTAGTTTATAAATTCGAGGGATATTTTCATTACCAACGACTAGCACCTTACACTTGTCCACATTGAACTTCATCTGCCACTTTTCAGACCAAGACATTAATTTATCCAAATCCACCTGGAGTTCATTGGTATCCTCCTCAGAATGAATTATACGGCCTATTTTTGTATCATCAGCAAATTTACTCATGTCACTTGCAATTCCTTCATCAAGGTCATTTATGTAAATTATGAACAACAATGGGCCCAAAACTGATCCTTGTGGAACGCCACTGGTGACAAATCCCCATTCAGATTTGACCCCATTAATGGAAACTCTCTGCTTTCTATTGGTAAGCCATGCCTCTATCCATGCTAGAACTTTACCTCCTATACCATGAGCTGCCACCTTTCTTAAGAGTCTCTTGTGAGGTACTCTATCGAAGGCCTTACTGAAATCCAAGTAAACTATATCATATTCTTTATCACTGTCTACTGCCTCAAATGTTTTATTGAAAAACGTCAGTAAATTTGTCAGGCAGGAACGACCTCTCGTAAACCCATGCTGAGATTCATTAATCAAATTATGTTCTTCAAGGTGACTTCTGATAATATCAGCTATAATTGATTCTAATAATTTGCCTACTATAGACGTGAGGCTTATTGGACGGTAATTTGATGGACTGGACTTATCCCCTGATTTGAATATAGGAACTACATTAGCTATCTTCCACATCTCTGGCACAACACCAGTTAGGATGGACGTGTTAAACACATTCGTTAATGGCTGACTAAGTTCCATCTTGCATTCTTTAAGTACCCTGGAAAACAACTCGTCGGGTCCTGGGGACTTATTTTGCTTCAGTTTATTTATCTGTTTGATAACCATATCCCTCGTGACAGTAATATTAGTTAATTTGAATTCTTCAGGAACTGAATAATAGTTAATTTCTGGAATCTTATTTACGTCTTCTTGTGTAAAGACTGACAAAAAATAGTCATTAAATAGAGAACACATTTCCAGTTCGTTATCCGTCAGCTGTCCATTCCCAATTTTCAGAGGTCCTACCTTTTCCCTCACCTTCGTCCTGTACACTTGAAAGAACCCTTTTGGATTAGTCTTTGATTCATTAGCAACCTTAATCTCATAGTCACGTTATTGTGCTTTTTTGTTATTTATAACCTAAAGGTACTCGTATGGCTTATAAGGTGAAACATTGAACTTTTTTTAACACATCGGCCGTCTCCCACCGAGGAGACACGTGAAGGGGGTTACTAGCCCCTGGCCCCCTCGGCATTTTAATCGCCTTTTACGACACGCATGGCTTACGGAGGAAGGATTCTTTACCACTTCCCCACGGAAAGAAGACTGAATTAAGTAAAGAAAAGCCTCTTGTGAGGTGAGCATGGAAGTTGAGGCAGGTTTAGAGTAGGTTGATGAGTGGAATGTTTTCAAAGTGCCAGGGTGTATTTACATTTTTTTGTGTATACTTGATAAATGCCAATATTTTCTGAAATGCCGTAATAAGTTTTTACTGCTACCGGTGTATTTATTTCCGCTGTGGGCGTTAGTCGAAAATTTTTAATAGGGCCTGGCATGACACTTGGATCTCAGATGACATTACCTAGCAGTAACTAGATACCCACGACTGAAATGAATCCTAAATGAAATAAATTATGTTGCTTTCTTGGGGCATCCTGAATAATTACCCATTCGTGGTCACTAATTCCACGCTAAACTGACCTACAGGTAACTTGGCACAAAAATTATCTTATATTACTGGTGTTTCTCTATTGTAACTGCTGAAGAGGATCTCATATGGTGGTCGAAATATACAGGTAAATTCTAATCCGTTTTTCTCTCTCCACGTGGATTACAACCTCTCATCGAAAAGTGTTCTTCACATTTTTTTTCGCTGAGACTCTCACTACATCAGTCTTTCCTCTCTATATTCCTGATCCGACAGAATGTGCAGGTGACCCGACGCTCAGGTGACCTGCAACACAGGTAACGTAACAGTGCCCTTAAATGACTAGTCTCTCCTCTCTTATTTGTATCTGCTGAAGTAGACCTCGGTTGGAGGTCGAAATATACATCTTATATTTGCGATATATTTAACAGGTGGATTGCTTGTGTTTGTTTTTTTGCGCTCGGTGGGCTCGTGCTAACTGTTTTCATGCTGTGTATTCATATGCTTTGATTGTCAATGCCCTGAATGATTCTATGCTTCAGTAATAACCAATTTGTGCGTTATCTCCCGCAGTTACCTACGCAAGCACATCAACCAAGGACTATCTGTACGTCATATCTCATGTCTCTGCCTCACTTCAACCTCCGCACCCCCACTGTCTCCTTGTATACTTTATATCTTAGGGTTAACACCTGTCAACATAAACTATCATTAAAATGTATGTAATTTATGTATATATGTATAAATGAGTTTATGTATGTATGAATGTATGTATAAATTTATTTATGTATGTGTAGATGTATGAATTTATTTATGTATGTATGGATGTTTGTATGAATTTATGTATGTATGGATGCATGTATGAAGTTATGTATGCTTATGTTATATATATGTTGTATAAAGCTCCCATGTCCTTCCTTCCCGGATCTACATGTAGTTTTACGTGGTTAATATTACAACATATCAAGCAAATGCTCAACCCAACACTCGATGACGTCACAGAACATCTTCAATGAAAGTTCATAAGATCTACCAGTGTTCGTCTCGCTGATGGTGTTCCCAAGACTCTCAACCCTCTCTTGTTTTACGCATCCTTTGTGCATTTAGAAAAAGGATGGAGGATTCAGGCCCATCACTTTTGTCAGCTCCCTACGCCTCCTTGTTGCCAGAGCAGGAGTGATTATTATTATTATTATAATCAAATAGAAGCGCTAAACCACAGGGGTTATACAGCGCTAGGGCAGGAGTGAGAGTAGTGAGCTGTGATGAAACCATCGTGTGGAGACCAAGCTGGGGTTCGTGTGGAGACCAAGGTAGCTGGGGTTCGTGTGGAGACCAAGGTAGCTGGGGTTCGTGTGGAGACCAAGGTAGCTGGGGTTCGTGTGGAGACCAAGGTAGCTGGGGTTCGTGTGGAGACCAAGGTAGCTGGGGTTCGTGTGGAGACCAAGGTAGCTGGGGTTCGTGTGGAGACCAAGGTAGCTGGGGTTCGGGATCCCGCAAGGTTACGAACCTCATACAGCGCGTACATACGTCACTAACCTTAAGCGTCAGAAGTCTCTGATCAAAATAAAATTTGCAAATGCCTTTGATTCAGTGAACAAAGAACTGGTCATGACCATTTCCACAAACTTTATCAAATTATCTAATTGTGCTACGACAGTGACTCGTAGCATCTTTTCTGAGAGAACAATATTGTCTCACTTGAAGGTGGTCAGCAGGGGACTCTCTCGCCCTTCTCTTTTTTCTGTTTGGTCATCAAAAAGAGTACCGATGACCTGACCAGTGACCTCAGTATCTGGTTCATGGATGACGTCACACAAGCAGGCACTACAGAATCTCTTTTAAAAGACATCACACTTATCAAAGAGCTTGGAGAGAATTTAAATCCTCCCTAAAAGGATCATTTTAATGTTTAATGGGGATACCGGTAAGGCAGCGGAAGGCCTCGATCAAATGACCAAAAGCTCGAATGGCGAATCATCGTATGTCTTAGAACAGCGTTAGGAAACACTTGCCCTAACCTCTCCTTAAACCCTTCGAAATATGAGCTAGTGCTGTGTCCTTCATCACTGAACAATTCACTGCAGCCCTGCAAGAAGTTAGTCGTTGATCCCACTACTTGTACTCTCCTTAGTGTCCCACTTGGGTCTAATGCTATTGGTGAAATTCTGGAAAAAAAATTCTTATCTTAAAGGTATGGAAACTAAGGTCTGCGACACTAATGCTCACGATGCTTTTATCTCCTCACTAGGTGCCTTTCTCTCCCAAAGACTCTGCTAGAAAAAGTCTTAAACATTTATCTGAACGACTTCACAGTGGAGACAAAGCACATTTGCACACACATCAGGCGGACTTGGCTTACGTGCCGCCACTCAGGTCGTCTTGCTAGCAGCCTTATTCTTCAATGGAGCGAACGAGAGGCGAAGAAAATTATATCTAAACATATATGCAGTTTGGCAGGAGTGGATGACCCCAGCTACAATAGGAGTGCCAGTGTGGGATGCCTTTCACCCCAGACCACAAGACTAGCTGAAACTTTGGTCAAAAACAATCGAGCTAAGTCAGTAGCATCACAGAAAAGGATGTTGTAGCCAAGTTAGTGGGTGCAAGTGAGAGCACTTACCTACCTGTTAGTGATGAGTGGTAACTTTCTCCTGTTTCAATTTTTGCAAATGACACGCCTCTTGACCCGCAAAACCTTTATTATATATTTTTTTTATTAACACATCGACAGATTCCCACCAAGGCAGGGTGGCCCGAAAAAGAAGTTGGATGAATCTTATTGTAGTCAGCTGGCCCAGTGTCTAAAGCTTCGGTCTGGAGTTTTATGACTCACTCACCGCGAGTTCAATCCCCGCCCGTACCGTGGTTTGTTTCCAATCGTGTCATCAAGATTTCTTGAGTCATAAATATTCAGATTGTTTGAGTGAATTTTATTAGATATTTTGCCGTTTATTTTATATATATATATATATATTTTTTTTTTTTTTGGGGGGCTGAAATCTCACATATGATATAATATAATCACTTAAACATTATATGTTTTAATAGAAAACAATTTACTGTGGCAATTGATTTTTCAATCATTTTCCTTTTTTGTAAAAAACCTAAATTATTTATATTGAATTTTTTCAAAATTATTTATCTTTAAATATTTATACAGCATTAAGTCTACGGCATATTTTCAGACGATTCCCTGTAGGGCTTTGAAATATACATTAATTTTTAATTTGCACCTTACAACAAATAAAGAAAATTAAGCTTACCATACCACGGGTGGGGTTAGAATCCGCGATCAGTCATAAAACTCCAGACCGTTAGCCACTGGGCCAGCTGGATACACTAAGATTTATACAACTAGGTATATTTATACACCATAGGTTCTTTTTTATTATAATAATAATATACACCATAGGAAGGTTAGCATAGGCACCACTGTGACCACAAATGCAAGTTTTTACAGACGAATCTCCCGCCAGTGTGGCCGTGACGAACTCTACCTCTGGAGTTTTGTGACTCTGACCGCGGGTTCTAACCCTTCCCGTGATATGGTTTGTTTGCAATCGTGTCATTACGATTTCGTGAGTCAAAATTAAGCTAAATTCAACCATTTAATTGACATAGGAAAATAACTGATGCGAGAATCATAACGATGAGTCTATTGGTTGGTCACTCTCCCTGGCTACCAGAGGCTGGGGAGCTCACTCTCCCTGGCTACAAGAGGCTGGGGAGCTCACTCTCCCTGGCTACCAGAGGCTGGGGAGCTCACTCTCCCTGGCTACCAGAGCCTGGGGAGCTCACTCTCCCTGGCTACCAGAGGCTGGGGAGCTCACTCTCCCTGGCTACCAGAGGCTGGGGAGCTCACTCTCCCTGGCTACCAGAGGCTGGGGAGCTCACTCTCCCTGGCTACCAGAGGCTGGGGCTCACTCCTGGCTACCAGAGGCTGGGAGCTCATTCTCCTGGCTACCAGAGGCTGGGATCTCACTCTCCTGGCTACCAGAGGCTGGGGATCTCAATCTCTCTGGCTACCAGAGGCTGGGGAGCTCACTCTCCCTGGCTACCAGAGGCTGGGGATCTCAATCTCTCTGGCTACCAGAGGCTGGGGAGCTCATTCTCCCTGGCTACTAGAGGCTGGGGAGCTCACTCTCCTGGCTACCAGAGGCTGGGGAGCTCACTCTCCCTGGCTCAGAGGCTGGAGCCTCCCTGGGAAGAGGCTGGGAGCTCACTCTCCTGGCTACCAGAGGCTGGGGAGCTCACTCTCCCTGGTACAGAGGCTGGGAGCTCACTCTCCCTGGCTACCAGAGGCTGGGAGCTCACTCTCCTGGCTACCAGAGGCTGGGGAGCTCACTCTCCTGGCTACCAGAGGCTGGGAGCTCACTCTCCTGGCTACCAGAGGCTGGGGAGCTCACTCTCCCTGGCTACCAGAGGCTGGGGAGCTCACTCTCCCTGGCTACCAGAGGCTGGGGAGCTCACTCTCCCTGGCTACCAGAGGCTGGGGAGCTCACTCTCCCTGGCTACCAGAGGCTGGGGAGCTCACTCTCCCTGGCTACCAGAGGCAGTGGGAGCTCACTCTCCTGGCTACCAGAGGCTGGGAGCTCACTCTCCCTGGCTACCAGAGGCTGGGAGCTCACTCCCTGGCTACCAGAGGCTGGGAGCTCACCTCCTGGCTACCAGAGGCTGGGAGCTCACTCTCCTGGCTACCAGAGGCTGGGGAGACTCCTCACGACTGGGACTCCTTGGCTACCAGAGGCTGGGAGCTCACTCTCCTGGCTGACCAGAGGCTGGGATCACTCTCCTGGCTACAGAGGCTGGGAATCTCTGCTCGACTGATCCTTCCCTGGCTACCAGTGTTGCCTCTCAGCCTGCGTCTAATACAAGGCTGTCAGTACCACAATAAGTGGAAATCTACGTAAAAATCCTGCCTAATTTAGGATAGTAATTTGTCTCGTATCTTGACCTTGTCCGACTGGGCTGGGTTCCAGCTCCTGGGGCACTTGGAGGCTGTTGATCTCTAGCTACTGAATCTCTTTGGGAGGTATTGAATCACAGCTCCTAGGTCTTTTCAGGAACTTGACCTGCAGCTCCTATACTCCTTGGGGAGGGGGAGGCCTTGTTCACATTATACAGTAGATATTTCTCTATCGGATCCCACAGTGAGTGAAGCACATCTGTTTATTAAAATATTCAAGCCTGGGGAGCGTAAGATATTCATGGTTGATCCTAGGTAGGGGAGGTAGTTCTCACTCCCTGGATTAAAGAACCTTTCACTAGCATGTGTGCAAGTTGCAAGAGATGGCCACTTATGAGCGTGACAGTCTTGTTAGTTACCTCTGAGAAGGACCTTAAATATGGGAAGGAGGTCAGTACACTCGAGAGTCCTCCGTGACGTTCACCTCACCTGAGGAACTACTGAGGGAGACGAAGAGGAAGGAGGAAGAAAGGGGAACAAGAGAAGGGTGAAGAGGCAAAATAAAACACTTACTATTCTGTGATATTAACAAATTGTTTATGATAAGTATTCTGAACGTTTTGGGGAAAAAAATCACCAATTAATTTTCATTCATATTCTTCTATACTAGTATTTTTTTCGTGGAGGAGGAGGGAGGGAACACCGGAATTATTGACGGCCATCCAATAAAATTATGTCAGTTTAGGTCTCAGATACAAACTGTAGCACTGACTGCCGGAAGCAACAGCCTGGTTGATCACTCTCTAATCCACCGCGAGGCCTGATCATGCATGAACCGGGCCGCGGGGGTTTGACCCCCGGAATGCCCTCCAGGTGTACTCTAGGTAACTGGCGGATTATCCATGTTGTGGTGGGTATGAAGTCCAGCGATCCGCTGGAATCAAAAGTCTGGTTGATCAAGCAATCGACAAGAAAATCTGGCCTCAGGTCGGGATAGGAAGGTAGTAGAACTCGCGTCACAGATATGTCAAAGATACACTTATGGCGTCATGGCCGCCACCAGATATGTTAACTCAACCACTACAACCACCACCCATTGAGATAGATGTCTGGTGGGTGGCAGACACTCGTACAATAGACTCGACGTGTCACTCACTGTAGAGCTTTATAAAGTCGTGTCACTCAGTGGAAAGCTTCATTAAGTCATCTACTCATGTGTTCATCTACTCATGTGTTCTTCAGTGTAGAGCTTCTTCAAGTCATATGTAGTGTTTTTTCTGCACTAAGTATCCTCCTATCAAATAATTATCAAAACTTACCATCCAATATTTACCAACTAACTTTTGGTCTTCGTATTCTTCTAGTTTTGGGCATCGTGCTCATTTTACTCATCATTTCGCTTTAGTTTATATTCACGTGAGAGATTTCTAATACATGGAATCATTTATGTCCATTCTGTAATATGGAGACCAGAACTAAGCAGCATAATGTAAATGAGGTCTTACCAAGTTATATAAAGTTGAAATATAACCATAGGACCTCTATTATTTTTACTTCTTGATATGAAACCAAGAATAATATTAGCTTTATAGCGAATATCCAAAGTAAGAATGCATATGTGTTCTTAATAAAGCTAACAAAGTTCTTGGTTTCATATCAAGATGTATAAATAAAAGAAGTCCTAAGGTTATGCTTCAACTTTATATATCTTTATTAAGGTCTGATTTCCTTCATTATTATGTTCTTATGAGCTAGACAACTACAGAACGGGTAGGGTTCGACTCCCATGGCAACTCATTCTTATTACTAGCAGGTCAGTGTTATAATATATATATATATATATATACCGACCGTACCACACTGGACCAATACCTTGGCATCCAGCTCACGCTAGACGTTGATCCAAGGCACCCAGCTTTTAGGCAGGTGGCTTACAGCTTTTCATCTCATCCCCTGCATGCATCGACACAACTAGAGATTTATACAATGCTAGGAATTCGCAAGAGCAGGCGAAATATTCACAAACACTGATCTCTGGCCGACGGAGACTCGACCCTACGAACCTTGTGACAGGAACGCAGTGCTTTACCGAATTTATATATATATATATATATATATATATATATATATATATATATATATATATATATATATATATATATATATATATATATATATTATATATATATAATTCATTATTTCCTCTGCCTCCTCAACTCTGAAATCCCTCCAACTTTCATGTACCTGCCGAGAATTAATCATTGTGCGGATTTTACCTGTTAGTTGCTGGATCACATCAGAAGCAATCAGTGCGGCTTCTAAGTCCTCCCAGCCGGTTATTGAACGTGTGTGTGTTTGTGTGAGAGAGAGAGAGAGAGAGAGAGAGAGAGAGAGAGAGAGAGAGAGAGAGAGAGAGAGAGAGAGAGAGAGAGAGAGAGAGAGAGAGAGAGAGAGAGAGAGAGAGTACTCACCAATTTCTATTTGCTTCTGGTCTCGTAGGCCTTATCGTATCTACTCCTGTAACTGTGTATTGAGTTTGCCACTATCACTTCTTCATGTAGTTCACTCCACCTATTTACCAAGGATGCGACCCACAGCAGTCGACTAACACCGAGGTACCTACTGTACTTACTGCTAGGTGAGCAGGGGCAGCAGGTGTAAGGAAACATGCCCAACGTTTCCAACCGTACCGGGGATCGAACTACGGACACTCATTGTGTGAGCTGAGTGCGCTGCCATACTAGCCACGGGACACTCAAATCATCTACTACTACTATTACTACTACCTTTTTTCCCCTCTTGTAGCGTCATCAGGCCTTCTCTACTTTACTCTCCTCTGTTGTAACTGGACAATAATCCAGGACGGACCTCAACGACTGCATAAACATTCTTTACTAACTATAAGCTATTTGTGACCCATTTCTGCCACGGTATTACGAGCTTCTTATTCCCTTGGTTAAACATTTAAGAACATAAGAAAGGAGGAACACTGCAACAGGCCTGTTGGCCCATACTAGGCAGGTCCTTCACAATCCATCCCACTAACAAAGCTACCCAAGAAATAAGCTTTGATAATTCTATTTACTCATGTGCAAGTCCCACTCAAATCCAACCCCTCTCACTCATGAATTTATCCAACCTAAATTTGAAACTACCCAAGGTCCTAGCTTCAATAACCCTACTAGGCAGACTGTTCCACTCATCAACTACCCTATTTCCTCATCAACTACCCTATTTAGAAGCTTGGTAAATCACATCTAGGCGAGTTTCACTTATTCTTGGAGTTTATTAAAACTAGGTGTCGGTCGCTGGGCGATGGAACAGAAAAAAGTATTTCTAGCATTTCATAACCCCCCTCCCCCTCATACCTCAACCAACAGAAAATGAATAGTACATAATGCGAATGTATTTCGTATGCAGATAGGAAAATGAAAACAACTAGCACAAATGTATATTTTAATTCTAGAAGTGTCGTATATTTGTACCTTTTGTCCCTGTACACAAGTAAAATAATTATCACAATTCTGCTCATTTTATGCTTGTGTGAATCCATGAGCATTCAGTTTTATTGAGCAAATTGGGATATTGGCTTCTGTGTGATAACTAGTTAATGCTCTGATCAGCTTCAAACTCTCCACTCATCTGCGAGGTAGTCATAAAAATATTCATATTGGCTTTGGACTGAGTAAGTTTCAACTTAGTAATTTTATTAGGAAAATGGGATATTAGTTTCCTCACCATTACTTAAGAGTTCCCCTTTAAAGCCACTGTAACTTTCCTACTGCCCTTGACATAGCGGACTAATTTGTGTGAATTTCATTAAAATCAGTAAATTAAGTTCCGTGATATAATAGAATAACTAATCTCCCCAAAACCCATATTCTAGGCCCAACTGTATGGTTAGTCAGTCAAGAAAACTCTACGGACATCATCCTCCGAGCTTCGGAGGTGGTGGATCACTGTGGTCAACACCATGGTGGTGTATCACTGTGGTCAACACCATGGTGGTGTATCACTGTGGTCAACACCATGGTGGTGTATCACTGTGGTCAACACCGAGCTTCGGACATCATCCTCCGAGCTTCGGACATCATCCTCCGAGCTTCGGACATCATCCTCCAAGCTTCACACAAGAAGTCCTCATATTTTTACAGTTGTAAATCAAGATTTTCTTGAGGGCGTTGATCTACAACTCCCCAGCCGTTTGTATTTTGAGGGGATTTAGAGGGGGGGGGTTAGTATTTTGAGGGCATTTAGAGGAGGCTAGTATTTCGAGGTCATTTAGAGGGGATTAGTATTTCGAGGGCATTTAAAGGTTAGTATTTTAAGGGCATTAAAGGTTAGTATTTTGAGGGCATTTAAAGGTTAGTATTTTGAGGGCATTTAGAAGGGGTTAATATTTTGATTGATTATGTGAAGACGAACCATCTGAACTGATGATAGGTCGGGTTGGAGTCTCAGGTTTATGTATTTATCAACCCATACAAATAACATAAGGCGGGCAACCTGGCTGAAACATAGGTTCATGGTCTTGCAGCTGGATATTTCTTTATTTTTTGTTGAATCAGTTAACGTAAAAATGACGTTGGAATTCTGTATTGTAATGTGGCTTATGAGTTATCTTCATCTTTCTGTGTTTCTTGCTATTGTTTCACACCTATTTCTGGGTGCCTGTTTAGTGCCTGCTTCTCTAGCCTCTTTCTTCTGGTTCAGATGTCACCATGACAACAAGCTGCTGGCGAATTCCTGAATTTTTCATTTAATTTTCTACATTCTCCTTTGCAGTCTCCTGATGAAGGTCCATCAATAATTCAAAAGGTCTTGAGCTTCATTTCCATGGTTGTTTTGCTGATTTGTTTTCCCTTGTATTCAGACATTCCTTGCATGATATGGTATGTTTTTCGCTGTTTTCATGTCGGCAGTGGCCTGAAGGATGGGGCCTTCTACTTTTCTACCCATGAAGTTTTTGTTCCCACCGTATAATTATCATTTAAAATAGGGTAGAAGCACACTGCTGACGAATCCAGTTTTAATCAATAAAAAAAATCAATCCATGATCCAAATACCTAGATAATACACGATAGACGTAGATAGTTTTTCTCAGTAGATAACTTGGGTTTGGACTTCCAAGTTCTCTGCTCTGTCTTTCTCAAGTACCTCTCCTGTGACCTCTCTCCAGCTTACCTCTGGGTGTTCGTTTGCCATGTAAGGCGGTGTATGTATGTGTTTATTGTATTCTTGATAATGATCAGTCCTGGATGAAACGTTGTAGCCTTAATAAACTTTTCATTGCATTAATATATTTTTCTCTCCTTGTCTGCTTACACCATCATTTATTAGGATCTAAAGAGATTGAGCTAATGGGGTCTTCACAATAATTTTAATTAATGTTGGAACATGTGCTCAAGTTTTCTATATAATTTCAGTGTGTTAATTAAGCTCCATAATTATTAATAAATGCAATTTGAACTGCTCGTGTAACTACGTGTATATCCAAAATCTCACACCGCATGTTAAAAAGTATATGGCATATGTCTACCACTTACCCTAACGTAGAATATGGCTTTTTGACTGGCTTCTCAGAAGCCCAAGACCTGGAATGTAAACCAGTTAAACTTAAACTAAAAATATGAGACCAATCAGTAATGTATGTAGTGGGCGACAGACTCGGCACAGAATGTGAATGACAAAACCCACAAGTTCCTAAATAAACTAACTTCTGACCAACAGAGAGACAATAAGAACAGCTTCCTTGAACCATAATGCGACCAGTTCACCAAACAGTAATATGCACAAAGAAGCCGTAAAGAGCACTGTGTCAGGCAAGGAAGGAGACACACAAAAACAACCTAACTGGGGAAAATTGACATGTCCTAGATTAAAAGTGAAAAAGAAAACTCCTAAATTTCTGAATGTGAGTTCAGAAACTTCTAAACAGTGCCTAGATGCCGCCCAGAACATGGCTGATCAAGAGTTAGACTCGGAACTTGAATCATACCGTCTCAAGACACAGCCACAAAATGTGAAAAGTTCCTAGTTCTTAATAAGTCTCTTGGAACATAGTTTCACAGAGGTCAAGCAGTATGACTTGGATCACCAATGAGATCATACTCTACCACAACACTGAGTCTACAAAAACATGACGATGACCAGCCAGTGTGATGTGCACTCACAGCTTGCCACACATCTCAAAATGCAATCAAAACTCGAATCTGCCAGCACGGAAAGTGTAGTGTGTGAAATATCTTACCTATCAATAAAGCTAAATATATAAGACAAATAACACTTCAAAGCACAATACACAACCCTATGTGCGGGTTATTTTTTTTTATATTTTATTTGAAACAGGGTACAACGTACATTGCATAATAATACATATCTAAGAACATCAAATTATCCAGTAAGACATACACGTACTACAATCTCCCAAACAATGTGATCACAAATGTTAGAACAGAAGAAGCATACACATTAGATAATATTAAACACAAAATATATGTTAACATGTCCTACCGCGATAAGACTATCGCACGTTCACAAACAACACAATGACAAACATTGACAAAACGCCACAAATCACTGGCGTTCATATATAAAGAAAGACAATGTACAATATACACAACCTATCAATACATATCCAAGAACATTAATCACTAAAACATATATAAACAATCTTTTTTTCCACACTATGTGGTTTGCAATGTCAAAACATTAGAAACACCCTTATTAAAATGATGTGAAACATATCTAACTATTAACACGTCCCACGAAACATGTCTGATCCTCTACTCCCCTCCCCCGGTGCGTGCAGTACCATTAGGACCCCCCCCATGACCCTTCTCCAGACCTGTCAGATGGTAACCCCGTCATATAACTTGACACAGCCCTCACACACCGTAAATACACACCAACACACAACAATTGAGTAAACACCCCTATTACACACTATCCACGAATATTACCACATACGTTCACACCTCTATCCGCCTCACAATTACCTCCTGTCCTGTGTAGATAGAAAACCAGCCCGTCGCTGGTCCCTTTGCGCTCCCTTTAACCCCCACACTGTGAGGTTCCTATAACCCTCCGGAAGATCCACCTCCCATTTCCTTCCCATGATCTCTTTAGTACTGCACTTAGTCCTATAAAACCCCGCTATCATGTCCTTAATGCGCCCTTTGGATCCGCTTATCCATACCACTCACATCCAAACTTAAAGCCCTCAGCACCGAAATGACCCCCCTCCCCTCCAGCGATCCTAACACATGACTAAACCACTCCCTCACCGCCCCCAACCTATCGCAAAAATACACTACATGATAAGCAGTCGCTTCCTCCCCACACAACGCACAACCACTCCCTTCCACTAATCCCCTAGTATGCAACAACGCCTCGGATGGAAATATGCCATGCAGAAACTTATAAACTACCTCCCGCACCCTCGGATCAATCCTGGCTTCCCTCAACAATCCCCACACTACTCCCCAAGCATACATAGGGTATACACTCTACCACCGCCACCACCCTTTCCATTCCCACCCAATCCAACACCCCAAGCCTCATCGTCCCCGGGTCCCGAACCACTAACATAGATCGAACCATTTCCTCACAGTCCTTTAACTCTTTACCCTTCCACCATCTACCTACATCCTCATGAATCCTCCTTAGCCAACCCTCTCCCCTCCCTCTTTCCCTCATATAACACCTCTTCACATACACACTTTTTAACCGTCGATGCCAAGAAATAAGCCCCAGCCACCTCCCCTCCTCCCTGGCGATGGGGAGCGAGACCACCCCCCTACTTAACCACTCACAGCCCGAACCCCGTATAAATCGAAATATTCTTCCCAGTAACCTACGCACATCACAACCCACCATTGGATATACTGACCCCACATGCCACAGTTTACTATAGATCAATTGTATTGTTCCAACCACGGTATTGTTCCAACCACGGTATTGTTCCAACCACGGTATTGTTCCAACCACGGTATTGTTCCAACCACGGTATTGTTCCAACCACGGTATTGTGCCTTTATGTTCTTCACTACTACTACACAGCATAATATTTTTGCTTTAGCTATTAATTAAAATAACATTAGCGATATAATATTATATAAAATATGTAGAAATAAATATAAGAGCGTATCTATATTTTCTGGGCACACAACAAAACACTAAATTATAATACCCATAATTTACACTAGACCTTCAATTCTGGAAAGCAGAAGTTACCTCATTACACTGTGCCAAGTTACCTCATTACACTGTGCCAAGTTACCTCATTACACTGTGCCAGGACTCTTTAAAGCCTCACTAAGAGCCCCAATCTCTTCCTGGAAAGCCGTTAAGTGAGTCTTTTTTTTTAACGTCTCGTGATATTTTTGGTTGTCAAGGGACATAACTCTTGTGTCAAGAATTAACCACATGATAGGTGAGATAACCTTGAGGGGCGCACCTGCCATACTACTGCTACTGATAAGAGATATGATTTTGTTCGGATTTTTAACCCCGGAGGGTTAGCCACCCAGGATAATCCAAGAAAGGCAGTGCGTCATTGAGGGACTGTCTGTCTTATTTCCATTGGGGTCCTCAATCATATCCCCCAGGATGCGACCCATACCAGTCGATTAACACCCAGGTCCCTACTTGCTAGGTGAACAGGACAACGGTGTAAGGAAACGCCTACCAGGCCACGGGGTCCTTGATGCTACTGCTATTATATCTACTGTTGCTAGTGCCTACTGTGTAGGCGAAACGTTTCAACAGTAAAGATACCCAACTGTTGCCCATGTGTCTTAACCTTCAACTTATCGGTATTTTATATCATTTCCAACATACGGAAACCATAAATTTGACATAACCAAAATACTCATGCGAGATCTGTCAGCTGATTTACTGTTTACGTCTGAAGGGGAAAACGTTCTTACTTTATTTAGTACAAGTATTTCTTGAGACAAGACGAAAAATACGTGGAAAAATATTTGCATTCATTAGGAAGCACTAAACATGAAAGGGTTATGCAACGCCTGGTTAATGAGACATTGAGGTTTGATTCGAGGAGAGTTGAAGTAGTTCCAGCCTCTTGAACCAAGAGATCTTTAACAGCATCAAGAATACCATGGAGTAAAAAATACACAGAAGATTACCAAAATTCTGGTTTACCCTGATACAAAAATATGTTGTTTTCAAACTCGTGGTATCCAGTGTGGAAGCCAGTGGAAGGCCTCTGCCCTTTGACCAATTTGAGCGAGTAAATGTATGAACAAGACCGACCTCGGAAGACATTGTTCCTGGCGAGTACATAACCTTTATTCCCCTCCTACTTACTGCCTTAGTGTATCTACGCAAAGTCCTTTAATTGTTTCATTACCTGCCCGAATGAAACCCCTAATGCAGGATAATGTTTTTAAAGTCTTGATCCATGACCAAGATGTCATCCCTGAGCCAGTACAACCACCCTGGCTTGCCAAGGACGAGGGTGGGAAGTCAATTATTCTCAAAACTACAGGAATAAATTGTCAGTTTAATGAATTTTGTAAAGGAACCCAAATGAAATTCAATGACAATGAGGACACCTGTATTGATAAAAAAAATCAAATATGTAAGAGATTGTATTAATCTGTACATACTGTAAATCAGAGTTTAAGCTGGTTTAGTGTGGACGGCAGCCACTGCTCTGTCCAGGGCTTCAAATTAGTTTACATCAGTGGTCAGAAAAAAATCGGCAAATTACAAGCTGTAAATGAGATATGAGATTAGTGCGTACACAAACACACACACACATACATACATACATACACACACACACACACATATATACACACACACACATACACACACACGCGCGCGCGCGCGCGCTTTGTGTTATAGATTAACGGGAGGTTAATTTAAAGCTGGTAGAGGTGGGAGGTGTAGATGTGTGTGGGATGGGAGGGGCCATGGAGATGTGTGTGGGATGGGAGGGGCCGTGGAGATGTGTGTGGGATGGGATGGGCCATGGAGATGTGTGTGGGATGGGAGGGGCCATGGATGTGTGGGATGGAGGCTGGAGATGTGTGGATGGGAGGGGCCATGGAGATGTGTGTGGGATGGGATGGGCCATGGTGATGTGTGTGGGATGGGAGGGGCTGGAGATGTGTGTGGGATGGGAGGGGCCATGGAGATGTGTGTGGGATGGGAGGGGCCATGGAGATGTGTGTGGGATGGGAGGGGCCATGGAGATGTGTGTGGGATGGGATGGGCCATGGTGATGTGTGTGGGATGGGAGGGGCCATGGAGATGTGTGTGGGATGGGAGGGGTCATGGAGATGTGTGTGGGATGGGAGGGGCCATGGTGATGTGTGTGGGATGGGAGGGGTCATGGTGATGTGTGTGGGATGGGAGGGGCCATGGAGATGTATGCAGCAGTAATTAGGTTTTCCAGAAAGAGGACCTTTAAGAGGATGTCTCGATATTTTTTTTGTTTCTTCCTACAATTTTTCGATTTTATTTCGCTCATAACTCAAGAATGCCTCATCCAGTCGGTTTCAAATTTTCAGTGTTGTGTATGATAACGAGGATTAAATTCTTGTAACAATTAGCAAGTTGAAGCGCCCTGTGACCAAGGTTGTTGGACCCATGACCAGCATCCTGGAATGGCCCAGTTAACTTCCAAACTCCTCAGTGTCATAGCTTCTAACATTCAATAAAGTCTCCTAATTTGACGACAGTGGAGAGTTAAATTCAAGTTTGAAGGCGCAGATTTGACCACTTTATGTGTAAAAAAAAGTTGGAAATTTTTAATCCCGTTAAGTAAATCTCAGTTTACCTCTTCTGAACGCCTTCAGTATTTAATGGATGATACTTCTCATGGCCAGAATAGCGCCTGTTATATTTCGTTTGCGTGCAGGCAGATTTATCGATGTGGGTAGTGAATAAAACTTGGAATCGATGGAATCCGTGCCGAACTGGAGAACAAGTCATCTGATCGGCTTCAAACTTTGACCACTGGTGTAGTTTCATGACCACAAGGCTCACGCTGCTATTGGGTGACACAAGTCTCAATTCACCATTTGTCTTTTAATAAATAGTGATATTCCTTTTTAGTCAATAACTCCGTATAGAATGAAATTTTATTCAATAAGAAGGGTGAGACACCATTCGTTTAGTCCGAATAATTACAAATTTAAAAATTTGTTGACATCGTTAAAACACTGCTCATCCTCACCCACTACCGGCTAGTTGGTCGCTAATTTTTATCATGAAACAGGACAAGTGTTTCCTGACGCGGGTCTTAGTCATATGATGACCCACAGCTAGAGCTTTCCGTCATGTGACCGATGCTTTCCATTAACACCGACTAGTGACTAGCGTCTGGGAGACGGTCTAGTTCTCTCTCTCGTCTACAACTCTTACCCTGCCTTTCTTCAGTCTTATATATCATCCATCGTGGTCTTGGTCTTATCCTCCAGATCAATTAGTTTCATTTAGATAAGAACAAAAGCAGGAAGAGCTGCTGGATTAATTCCTTCCTTCATCATTACTCAAGAGAAAGATGAAAGTTGTGGCTCTGCGAGGGTGGGCAATGGTGGAGTGGGCAATGGTGGAGTGGGCAATGGTGGAGTGGGCAATGGTAGAGTGGAGAGTGAAGATTTTAGAAATGGTGGGGCAGTGGATGGTGGGTTGTGTAATGGTGGGGCAGTGAATGGTGGGTTGTGTAATGGTGGGACAGTGAATGGTGGGTTGTGTAATAGTGGGGCAGTGAATGGTGGGTTGTGTAATGGTGGTGCAGTGAATGGTGGGTTGTGTAATGGTGGGGCGGAGCACTGTAATTTAGTTGACATAAATATATTTTAGTACTGACATATATTCATAATATTCAGTTACTAACGTAATCTCTGGTGATTCTCTTGGAACACATCAAAGATTTTACAATCCACTCTTTCTACTCAAATTGCACAGCATACAACAGCGTGCATGACAGTAACGTCTCAAAGATCGAAGTCGGACCTAGTACTCTCACTTCTTTGATATCTCGAACTGACCGCTGGCCAGCTGACAGCCACGTGAACAAAACATGCTTGGGCAGTAGAAATCACATGGACAGCTTGCTTGACCTCCACGTATACACACACAAACACGCCCTCGACATCAACCGCGTTGCAAGGCACGTAATGCTAAGTTTGGGAGAAAGGTACTTGGTGCAGTGCAGTGCAACTACTTATTATGGACGCTTTGTCGCTCTGGGTAGAACTTGATAGAGTCATGATTTGATAAAGCTTTACACGGAGCAGTGAGTAACTTTGTCATGTACAAACTCTTCTGCACCTACAAGCCGCCCTATCCACCTATATGATCAAAAAATCTCCATCAAGAGCCCTCCATGCTAACTCCTTACTGCCTTCAACAGTAGGACTTTTTATTGACCTAAGGAAAGCCTTCGACACAGTAAACCACGGCATCCTACTCCACAAACTTGACCACTATGATATAAGAGGCCATGCACTTGCATATTTCAAATCCTACCTTACTAATAGGTATCAGTATGTCACCATTAAAGACACAACCTCCTCGACACGACCACTTGATACTGGAGTACCACAGGGAAGTGTCCTTGGTCCCCTGCTCTTCCTCTTATACATCAATGATCTTCCCAATGTATCACAACACTTGAAACAAATACTCTTTGCTGACGACACGACTTATGTCATCTCCCACCCAAATCTTGCCACGCTCAACACCATTGTTAACGACGAATTACTAAAAATATATACATGGATGACAGCCAATAAACTTACACTCAACACTGATAAGACCTTCTATATTATGTTTGGTAACAGAGCAGGTGATGCATAATTAAACATTAAGATCAACAACACTACTATTGCTAAACATAATGAGGGCAAATTCCTGGGTCTTCACCTTGACAGCAGCCTGAAATTCAGCACTCATATCCAACACATAACAAATAAAGTGTCCAAAACTGTGGGGATCCTCTCTAAGATACGTTACTATGTACTACAATCAGCCCTACTCACACTATACTATTCGCTCATCTATCCCTACCTCACATATGCCATTTGTGCTTGGGGATCAACAGCAATTACCCACCTAAAGCCAATAATAACCCAACAAAAAGCCGCAGTAAGAATTATCACGCAATCCAACGCTAGACAACCCCCCCCTCTTCAAAGACCTAAACTTACTCACTGTTCAGAACATCCACACTTACTACTCTGCAATCTACATTTATAGAACCATAAATTCCAACTTTAACCCTGAGCTAAAACACTTTCTTGACAGTTGTGACAGGACCCATAGACATAATACCAGACACAAACATCTCTTTGACATTCCCCGTGTCCGACTAAATCTATACAAAAATTCAATGTACATAAAAGGGCCTAAAATCTGGAATTCCCTGCCTGAAAACTCTAGAACTGCTGACACAACCTCCATCTTCAAAAGCACCGTTAAGAAACATCTTATCTCACTTACGCACCCAACCGGTAGCTAACCACATGAAAACTACTTTATCTTGCACATATCCCAGCAAAATACACTTATTGATATCTGTGATTCCCTTTAATTTGCACATGGCTGTAACCAAAATTCTAATACAACTATTGCTCCATAATTCTTAAGCTAGTCATAAGTTTGCTTAAGACACTCCAATATAGAAACTGTATCATGCCAACACGTCACCATTTCCATTAATATATAAACTAATTGTTAAATTCTTAGATTTTGAAACTACCTCAATTTTGTAAACCTAGTTAATCACTACAATTACCTAACCTTAATACCAGTATAATTATTGTGTCACTATAGAGTAAGGTCTAGTTTAAGACTGCCTGAAATGCCTAGGCATATTATTGGCCTTCTTGTAATAATTGTAATAATTATTTCATAAAATTTATAAACAACATAATATGTAAACCCCACTTTGTAATATTATCAGAAATAAAGTTGATTGATTGATTAGTCACACTAAGACCGCTTATGCACCGCATTCACAACGTACATGTACCAAAGATCAAGTCTCCCACATTCACATCCACCTACTTGACGTCCGTTCCTGCCACTAAGTCAGCTGATGCTCCTCTCATCAAACTCTACCTTGGACACTGTACGAAGCTGGATGCTGTCATCTCAGGGGTTGTGTCACCAAGCTTCGACTCTTACTCTTGCTGCTGCTGATCACATTATATATTCCTATGAGGTGTATATCTTTATGTATATACACTGAGAAGTGTATATAATAATAATATCTTTATTTACTACAAGTACATGTACATGGTATACAGGCCTAGCTGACATCAATGACATACTACTATATAGAAAGCCCCTTGTTATGCTGAGCATTTCGGGCAAATTAGGTCAGTTTTGTCCCAGGATGCGACCCACACCAGTCGACTAACACCCAGGTACCCATTTTACACTGATGGGTGAACAGAGACAGCAGGTGTCTTATGGAAACACGTTCCTAATGTTTTCTAGCCGTACCGTAGGAGATTCGAACCCCGGACCTCAGTGTGTGAGCTGAGTGCGCTAGCGATCGAGCTACCGGACACCTACTATATGTATACACACTGAGAGGTGTATATCTGTGTATACACTGATTTTTGCTTGTGTTTGTTTTTGGTCCTTGTTCATGCAGTAGTGTCCCATGTTTTAATGATGACTCAAGGATTTCTATTTCTTAGTGACAGAACATAAGAACATAAGAAAGGAGGAACACTGCAGCAGGCCTGTTGGCCCATTCTAGGCAGATCCTTCACATTCCATCCCACTAACAGAATATTTGTTCAACCTAATTTTCAATGCTACCCAAGAAATAAGCTTTGATAATTTTATTTACTCATGTGCAATTCCCACTCAAATCCAACCCCTTTCACTCATGAATTTATCCAACCTAAATTTAAAACTACCCAAGGTCCTTGCTTCAATAACCCTACTAGGCAGACTGTTCCACTCATCAACTACCCTATTTCCAAACCAATACTTTCCTATATCCTTTCTAAATCTAAACTTATCTAACTTGAATCCATTATTGCGGGTTCTCTCTTGGAGAGATACCCTCAAGACCTTATTTATATCCCCTTTGTTAATACCCATTTTCCACTTGTATACCTCGATCATGTCTCCCCTCATTCTACGTCTTACAAGTGAATGTAATTTAAGGGTCTTCAATCTTTCTTCGTAAGGAAGATTTCTAATGCTATGTATTAATTTAGTCATTCTACGCTGAATGTTTTCTAACGAATTTATGTCCATTCTGTAATATGGAGACCAGAACTGAGCTGCGTAATCTAGGTGAGGCCTTACTAATGATGTATAAAGCTGTAATATAACCTCTGGACTTCTGTTGCTAACACTTCTTGATATAAATCCCAGTAATCTATTTGCCTTATTACGTACGCTTAGGCATTGTTGTCTTGGTTTAAGGTTGCTGCTTACCATCACCCCCAAGTCCTTCTCGCAATCTGTATGGCTAAGTTCTACGTTATTTAACTTATAAGTGCTTGGGTTATGGACACTCCCGAGCTTTAGAACTTTGCATTTATCTACATTGAACTCCATCTGCCATTTTTCTGACCAGGAATTGAGTTTGTCTAAATCCTCCTGTAGTTCACTGACATCTACGTCTGAATCGATTATCCTACCTATCTTCGTGTCATCAGCGAATTTGCTCATATCACTAGAAATTCCCTCGTCAAGGTCATTTATATATATTATAAACAACAACGGGCCAAAAACCGATCCCTGAGGAACGCCACTTGTTACAGATCCCCACTCCGATTTAACCCCATTTATGCACACCCTCTGCTTCCTATTGGTGAGCCATGACTCGATCCATGACAACACTTTTCCCCCAATGCCATGAGCAGCCACTTTCTTTAACAGTCTCTGATGTGGTACTCTATCAAAAGCCTTACTAAAATCCAAATAAACAATATCGAATTCTTTATCATTATCAACTGCCTCAAAAGCCTTACTGAAAAAAGTTAATAAATTAGTTAGGCAGGAACGGCCCCTGGTGAATCCATGCTGAGTATCATTAATCAAATTATGCCTATCGAGATGGCTTCTTATGTTATCAGCTATAATCGACTCTAGTAATTTGCCTACAATTGATGTTAGAAGAATGAGAAAGGGAAATAAACTTAAAAAGACATGGTATATTAGCGTTTTAGTTTATAGTAAAATATCCCTTTCCATATCTTTTATTATATACGTTATCCGACTCTCATATATATAAATGTATTCATACATTTATTTACTGGGTATAATTCTCTTACTTCACCCGCTCTAACACCCATTTACCTACCTTCCTTCCTTCTTTCCTTCTATCACCTGAACAACCTGAAACCCTCTCACCTCACCCATACCTTATTCCTACCATCACCTCTCATTTACGACCACCTTCAAAGATTTTCCTTAGTTTTTTGTCCTAGTAAAAAGGGTAATGCATGAGACACCCCCCTACAACCTGTGCAGGAGGAGCATCAGCATCATTGCTACAAAACTGGGAGGTAAGAGATCACTGCTGAACCTGCCTATGTAGTGATTATCACACACTGACTTCTCACAGTCCAAATGGACTGAACTCTTTGACTCCAGGCTGAGGGACTCATTACCTCAAACTCCTCCTCATCTTACACCTTTTTCTGCATTGGACTGAAGAAGGCACTGTGTGGAGAAACGTTTCTAGAATAAAGATACCCAAATCTTGCACAAGTGTCTCATTTTTCAACTTGTCACTTTTGTAAACCATTTATTCAAATACTGTATTGTGCACATCAACTATATAAAGTAATTATAAAATATGAAGTGACTGACATTTCTTTTTCTTTATAGTGAAATAACAGAGTTCAGTGGTACCTGACAAAGACCCACTGAGTTTGTTGTTTAATATCTTTATTATGCACCCCATACCCATGGAAATAAATGGTATAAAATACCGACACAATGGAAAGATAAACACATAAGCAGTATAATGTGATCCTTTATTGACAACGTTTCGCCCACGCAGTGGGCTTTATCGAGTCACAAACAGATCTGAATTGTTTGTGACTCGATAAAGCCTGCGTGGCGAAAGCGTTGTCAATAAGGATCACTTATACTGCTTATGTGTTTATCTTTCCACCCATACCCATCCTGTGGGCGGTAGTCAAAAGATTACAGAGGTACATAATGGGTCCAGGGACTGGGCCTCAAAGTTTTGATAGCTGAGCAAGTTACAAAGATAATGAGCTCAGGTAGATCTGGTCACAATCATGACAAGTTACAAAGGTATTTACAGATTATAGAGGTATATAATGGGTCCAGAGACTGGGCCCCAAAGTTTTGATAGCTGAACAAGGTACAAAGGTAATGAACTCACAAGTTTCAAAAGTAATGAATCATGTAAGTAAGTAAATTTTCTTACTTACCCACTGAGACCTCTGTAATCTTGCTTCCTGCGCTACAGATAAAACTTAACATTGAGATGTTGCTGTCACTGCTGGAATCCTCCTCTGAACCTTTCTCTACGATTGATTAAGAACATAAGAAGGAGCACTGCTGTAGGTCTGGCCAAGGCTAAGCAGGTCCACCTCACACCCACTCATGTATGTACTTGTTTACCTTAATACGGTGTAAGATCCATGGTTCGATCCCTGGCAAAGGTAGAAACATTGGGCGTGTTTCCTTACACCTGCTCTCCTCATTCACCTACCTAGTAAGTAGGTACCTGGGTGACAGCCGACTGTTGTAGGTCTCATCCTGGGGGACAAGATTGAAGGACCCCAATGGAAAAAGACATTCCTCGATAACTCACTGATTTTCTTGGGTTATTTTGCGTGGATAACCCTCCGGGCTAAATTCTGAACAAATTTTTTATCTTATCTTATCTCTTATAGAGTTGAAGAATAACCTGAGGACTCCTATTATATATACTTCTTGTTATGAAGCCAAGAATTATATTCGCTTTATTGCGAACATTTACGCACTGTTTTGATTATAATAATTCGCACTGTTGTCTTGGTTTTAGATTACTGCTAACCAGAACTCCTAAATCTTTTTCGAATTCAGAATGATTAAGAGCTACATTATTTAGTTTATAAGCGCCGTGGATATTTTTCTTTCCAAGGCTTAGAACCTTGCATTTGTCTATATTAAACTGCATCTGCCACTCCTCCGACCACTGGATCAGTCTATTCAGATCATCCTGTAGCGCTCTAGTGCCTTCGTTAGAATTAATTCGTCGGCCTATTTTGGTGTCATCGGCAAACTTGCTTATGCTGCTGTTTATTCCCTATCTATGTCGTTTGTGTATATTATGAACAAGAAAGGACCCAACACTGACCCCTGTGGAACACCTATTGTACGCGTCCCCACTCTGAGTTCTCCACGCTAATGCAAACTCTGTGTTGCTTATCCTGTGTCCAGGAAAAAAAATCTCCTGCTAGTCCTTGTTGCTCTACTTTCTTCAACAATCTCCTAAGCGGAACTCTATCAAAAGCCTTACTGAGTGGGAGGGGCTGGGTTTGATTGGTGTCGCGAGTACGGGAATAAATTCTTAGGTAGTGGTGGTTTTGATAAGGACGTGCATTGTATGGGCCAGTAGGCCTTCTGCAGTGTTCCTCCATTCTTATGTTCTTATGTTCTTAAGTCCATATATACAATGGAAATAAGTCAAGTTGACCTTTCTGGGGTTATCCTAGGTAATTTACACACATGTTAAAATATGTATGGTAATTGTACGTATGTGTATCTGTACCTAAATAAACTTACTTACCATAATGTACCTCCTCAAATTCCTTAGTGAAAAAGGTTAGTAATTTCGGACTGAGATTTATTGATTATTTTATGTCTTTCAAAGTGGCTTCGAATAACCTCGGCAATTATTTTCAAATAATTGAATGGGAACCTTGAAGGAAGAAGCAGGGGACAAGTCACTACCGTCAAACTACCGCCCAATAAGCCTGACCTTAATTGTAGGCAAATTACTAGAGTCAATTATAGCTGATATTATTAGAAGCCATCTAGATAACCATAATTTGATTAATGATACCCAGCATGGATTCACGAGGGGCCGTTCCTGCCTATCTAATTTATTAACCTTCTTCAGTAAAGCTTTTGAGGCTGTTGATCACGATAAAGAATTCGATATTGTTTATTTAGACTTTAGTAAGGCTTTTGATAGAGTACCGCACCAGAGACTGTTAAAGAAAGTGGCAGCTCATGGCATTGGGGGAAAAGTGCTGTCATGGATCGAGTCATGGCTCACCAATAGGAAGCAGAGAGTGTGCATAAATGGGGTTAAATCCGAATGGGGACTTGTAACAAGTGGTGTTCCACAGGGATCAGTCTTAGGCCCATTGTTATTTATAATATATATCAATGACCTTGTGTGGATTTTCTTGCTAGCTCAGTTGAGGGTGTTGTTAGGACTTTAAACTAGGATTAGTTAGAGGTATGGGTTTAGAAATGGAAAATAATGAATGTCGAAATATAGATCTAGGCTTTGATATAAAAAATCTTAACAATAACAAGGACAGAAATAGGTATAGTGGTAAAACAGAATGGAGCAGGAAGGGTAAAGAGAAAGGAGGGTCTTTAA